>RJWJ010017837.1:0-32411 GCA_004363605.1 Indri indri | reverse complement strand
ATCCCAAGAATGGAAAAACAAGCACCACATGTACTCACCATCCAATTGGTATTAACTGAACAACACATAAGTGTACATAAAAATAACATCTATTGGATGTCAGGCAGGGGGTGAGGGGGAAGAGGGAGGGAGGAGGGGGAGGAGGGGACGGATATATGCATACACAAAGAGTGCAATGCACACCATCCGAGAGATGGACATGCTTGAAACTGGGACTTGAGGGGAAGGGGGGGCAAGGGCAACATACGTAACCTAAACATCTGTACCCCTATAATAACAAACAATAAATAAATAAGAATAAAAATAAAAACCAGTAGATACTAGAGAATTAATGAATAAAATCATACTGGGCCACAATGCAGGAAAGAAAGGAGAAATGTGGCCCAGTATGATTTTATTCGGGCAAGCAATGTCTTCACCTTTCACAAGAGCTTTTCTGCAGCATATTTTAAAAATGCTATCCTATACTTGAGCTCTACAAAATGTCATATGTGTCAATCAAGTGGTATTGAAAAGAACCATAGTCCAACCGACTGGCAGACAACTTCAAAAGGATTTGTCATTACCTAAAGAGAGAAGAAAGACAGTCTCTTGAGGACATCTTTCTCCCTCTGTGATATCTTCTTTTATTTCCTTATTTTTCCATAACTTAAACAAGTAGAAATCTTAACATCCCTATGGGTAAGTAAATTGTGGGAACTTGTACAATTTAATATTTTAATTAAGAAACAAGTACCAAATTTATGTAATGCATTCATTCTATATATATATTTACTGAGCACCTACTATGTGCCAAGTATTGTGCTAGGAAATGAGATGAGCATGTAGATAAATATCAAGATGAATAGAACACAGTACCTACTCTCAAAAAGCTCACACAAGTTTAGAAGACAAGGTTTTAGGATTAAAGAAAACAATAAAGTAAGCTCCGAGAGGTCACAAAGTCTGCCTTGTGTAGATATGGTCAGTAAATAGTTTCTTAGTGATACTGAAGATCCAGAGTGCTGGATACAGCCACCTCACTATGAAATAATAAAAGTATTCTAAATTTTAAAAAATTTACATTCCTTTTTTTTACCTGTCCAGAAGATTTTAAATGCCTTTTATAATAAATACCTGAGTGATTTTTGTCTCTCTTTTGGTTAAAATCATAGAATTTTAGAGCTGAAAAGTATAAGAGGGATTATCCAGTCCATCTTCTTTGCTTTTGAGAATTAGGAAGGTAAGACCCAAACTGGTTTGATGACTTGCTTCAGAATTGAAGATCTAAGGTGGAACTCAAATCTTTGGACTAGTAATCCACCATATCATGCTGTTATTTTCCTTGTTTTTAGGCAGAGAGATTTTGGGGAACGGGAGGGTTAATGGGGAATGCATCAGATGGTAGATTTTCTCATTCTAATTTTGTCTTTAGATAGAATTCACAAAAATCACAATACCTGTGTGGTCTGCATGGAAGAAATACAGAACTAATTTAACACTTTACATGTGAAAAAATGTTCTGTGACTAAAAGCACATATTCTCTGTGAGCAATCCTGCTAGTTATTAGAGTCTTAGAGAGAGCTTGCAATTCAAATGTTTTGTAGCCCAAGTGTCATAGCAAGAGAATTTCTCTTATTTCTTATCCAACTTATTTTAAAAAAACTAATAAAAATCTAAGTTCGACCAAGATAGGTGGTAGCCTGTGCTGATATTCACATTATCACCTTTGATTTATTACCAGAGACTCATTCAAAAAGACAGAATATATGTAGAATATTGCCAGGCAAATTCAGTGCAGGGAATACAGCACAAGTTGCCTTTCTATTCTTGAGTTTCCTGTAACATAAGTGTGAGTAGAAGCATCTGTTGATTAGACATTCCAGGCATATCCTCTTGATCATTGCCAGATCTTCCTGATGCAAAACTTCATTCTGAACTTTTATTTTATGACTACATGTTTGATGCAAGGGAATAAGAGTCAAATAGTTGTTAGGAAAATGTTAGAGGCTGAAATCCCTATTTGGATACTGATCAGACCAGTTATATCTTTTAGGAACCCTTGTGTATCCAAATGTCAAGAGCCTAAAGGGGAGAAACTGTAACCTATAAGTAGACTATTTTCTAATCAGGACTTTTAAATACATGAAACATTTGTCTGTATTCTAAATTTAACTAACAATAAGAAGCATTATATATTATAACATATAGTGCACCTGGCATGCGTTGTGCTCTCAAATATGTTTGCTGACTAAATGAATGAATTTATTTCGTGGAAATTTTATACTTTTCAAAGTGTTAATGAATACAGGGTTTCTATAAACTTGTTTTGTTATTCAGTTAGTCACCAGTGTTTGTGGATAGTTTGTCTTCAATATTTAGAAATCTTAAATGAGTAAGACAAATTATTGGCACACTCTTAGTTTCAAAGACTAATTCAGTAAGTAGATAGCCCAGGTGAGTAATCATTATTTTTATTTATTTATACTATTACTTCATGCTAGAAAAAAAAATTAAGAGGGAAATATATCTACTGTATTCAGTAACGTGATTTAGCATAATCTCTGTGCTGCATCATTTCCTCATTCGGTTTATTTGAACTCCTTAGGCACTAGATACTGGTATAGTGAAATTGTGTAAGTACACAACACAAGCACACCTCACATAATGAAATTGAAGTAGACAAGCGCCTGGGTGGCGCATCTTGGTGCTTGCCACAGTCTACCCTTTGTGCTGCTTATATTCACTTCTTCATATCCTTTCAGGGAGATGCTTTCTAGGATTCTAGTAGATTCTCTTCCTGAGTGAAACTTGGAAGAGGAATTAGTAGTAGAAATTATAACCCCTAGCACTGCATCTATTAATAATTTTAGAACTGTAAATGATATTGATCCACTCTCTCTTCCTGATGACCAGGGTGAATTAACTGTGTCAAGATGGTAACTCTTTTCCTTGCCTGCTGGTGCCTAGACACAGGGAACTTGCCGTGCTCAAGAGACAGCTATAGCTTACATTTCAGTGAGACTCCTATTGTGTCACCTGGTGAAAATGTGTCCTCTTCAGGGACCAGAGCCTCTTTCCTTGCAGAGCTCACATTTTGTGGGGATAGAAAGCACAGGGTCCTTCACTGGAACATCAGGAGTGATAGTAAGTGGAGTTAATTTTGCTTCCACCCTTGGTTCCTTGATCCATCAGTATTTCCCATTGGAGACACAGTAGCATATAAATGTGTTTGAGTCAATGTATATACTTTATACCATAGGATGATGCCCCATCCTCAAAAAGTATTACTTCCTGTCACTTTAACTGCACTTTCAGCAGGCCATGCTAATGTTCTGTCAAGTTGGAAGATTCTTGGTATGATACAATATAACAATTAGATCTTATGATCATAGGTCCACTTCTGCACATTATTTGCTATACAATGGGCCCCCTGGTTTGACACAATATTTCTGGGATTCCATATGGTTGATTAGACACTTGTAAGCCATTAGATAAATGAGGCCTGAGTATGGGAAAGGCAACCCGTTCTCAAAGTATTATCCTTTCTATTAGAATAAATGTTTGGCTTTTCCAGAATGAACTTGCCCCCCAGTGTCTGGTTGGGCTCCTTGAAAAATGCCTCCATAGTGCGGGCTTAATGTTGTTCTCTGTTGTTGGCAGTTGGGATATTCTTAAATTAGCTTTGTTAAATGGGAACCTGTGATGTCAGGCCCATGCATACCTTCCATCTCTCGCAACATGCCCATTCTGTTCACATGCCCAGCATCCAGTACTGAGGTGACTGATGACCGAGGCTTGCTGATGTCAACTTTCTGAGTCATTCTGTCTTCCTCTGAGTACTTTTCCATGTTTGACCCTCTCTGATAGGCATTGACATGTGATACAGAGATCTTCATACTTGGTGCCCACTCCAGTATGTCCACCTATATGCCTCTTTCTCAAACCATCTTGGCCCCAGTCTTGCAATCTTCTTCCTTTTAGGTGCCTAACCAACTAGCCAGATCACTCACAAATGCCCATTAGTCTGTACATACTATAATCTCAAACCACCTCTCTTTCTCACAAAGCGGATGATCTGGTGCACTGCCTGAAACTGCGCATTAGGAAGATGTTCCCTTGTCACTGCCTTTGAAGGCACTCCTGAGTGACGCTGTCGTGCAGCTGCCATTCATTTTCAGTTTGCACCTGCATACTAAGCCTACTTACCTGTAATCCAAATTTAGGTTTTTTTCCTTTTCTATCAGCTGGTCATAAAGGATCCCCCAGATAGCAAAGGTGTCAGCTAAAGAAAAGGCACTGGCTGGGAATATGGACTACTTGTTCGTGCAGTCTGCTTATGCCTCTGTCCTGCTCATATTCCATCCTAGATTGCACTGGAACCCCTTGACCTTATGACTTCATGAATCTGATGGAACTCAGCTTGTAATAGACAGATTCAGTTGTGTGGTCATTTGGTGTCCCAGGGTTATGTGTTCAGTCTCTACCGGAGCCTACTATCACACTGGAATTTGTTTTCAAAGTGCATTTAATTCTCTGTCACAGATGGCATAACCTCGCTCACAATCCCAGGAGCCTGCATTGTGATCTTCTCATCATTGCTATGAGATCTAAATGGCCTCCTTTCCCACCCTGATGTCTCTAATACCGTAGGGTCTGCCAGGTCATATGGCCCAAGTGACAAGACTATTTGCCTCACAGTTTGGGACCCACTGTAGGAATTTGCACAATCTCCTGGGATCCTTGCCAGGGTGTTAACTCCTATATCTTGAAAAAGTGATCCCAAATTAATAAACTCTTTCACATCTAATTTTATGTTATTTATGTTATGTTATGGTTCCCTTGATCAAGTACCTATAGAATCAGGTCCCATACATACTCCCCCAGCTCCTACCAGTATATACTGGCTAGATCTTTTATTTCCTTGGGGTATAGTCCCTTCTGTCTATACCCAGTGCAGCAAGTTCCCAGGTGGGTTATGCTGTGATTTAACCCTAATTATGGGCATAATGGCCAAAAGAGGAGGTGTTACAAATTCTAATTAGATTACATGTTTTCTTACAGGGGACAGGTCATGCTAGGGGACAGTGCTAGCTTATAATAAGGAAGGACAGGCCACTTCTGTAAGCTGGTAGAGTTCAGAGTCTAGCAGTTCAAAATCTTCAGGGCCCTCTGTCCAGATATGCCATTCACAAGTGTCAGAGTCCCATTTTTTATCCAACCAAGAGCCTAACCTTGGCATAACAGACTTGTCTTATTTAGGAATTTAACTTTCTGTGAAATTTGGTCACTCTGACTATTAAATTCTGGGCCTTTACTAGATTTTCTCTGCCCTCCCAGTGAAGGAGAGAAGGGCCCAACCAACTCTTTGGGGAGCTCTGGGGCATATATAGCCCATCAGAATAGTCAGACATTGACAAAAATGGCCAGATATTTATACCCCTGCCTTAGTCCGGCTTTGGAAGTAGATCTTTCTGCTGAAGCCTAAATCTTGAAGGAATTGATTGCAGGGAAAATAAGAGATTTCTTAAAAGGGGATGTGGGTGGCTCATCTCTGTTTCCACCATGACTACCCTATCTGATTTGTTCATTCATTCATTCAACATATATTGTTTAGCCTCTGTATTCCAGGTAGTATGCTAGACATAAGGGATACAGTAACAGACAAGCAATCATCCCTGCTTTCGAGAGCATACAGACCAATGAACTTACAGTTACATCTTCCTAAATGATGGATGAAGCACAATGAGCTAAAGTAGCTCGCTCCAAGTCACAATGTCAAAGAAATAACTTCTTAGTTTACTGATTTCATTTGAAAATAGGAGTGAAGTGATCCAAAGGTTAACTATTTGGAAACAGTAATTAATTTATAAATAAACAAAGGGTTCATTCATACTTGTCAAGTTGTAGAATTATTCTCCAGTGAAAAAATCTAAAGAAGCACTATGAACAAAAAATCCCATAATATGCAATATTCTTTTGACAGTTCCCTTTCTTTGTATATAAGGTCAACTCCATAAGTTTTCTGTTTTCCAATCTCCTTTCTAGATGTCTAAACCCTATGTTATTGTTCTTAGCCTTTTCCTCTTCTCGGTTTATACACTTTCTCTTTGGTGGCTCATTTATATAAACTGTATGAAAATGTTTTAAAACATTTTAGTTTCAACTAGCAAATAGTCTAATTTTATATCAGTTCTTAGTTAATAAGTAGAATGTAGTTACTTAAAAAAATAGAAGTAGAGCATTTAAAAGTTTTACCAAACTTTTAGAAAAAATAATATTTCTTCTCAATCTAACGAGTTATTTATTATGCGTAGGGCTTTTTGGCCTTCTGAATTTTCAATTTAGTTAACAAAGTCTTCAAGTAGACTATTACATATCCTATTTTGCGAAATGTGGAACGTTTTCAATAATTATGTGGTTTCCAGTCTCTTAAAACACTGCATATTCTGGCTAAGCACTTTGTCATGTTCTTTATTGTGTGTTAGATATGAAATCAATGTTTTTGAAACATTTTTTAATGAAAACTCTTGGTCAAAAGGTATCTGTTGTTGTTAGTTGTTACAAGTGAAGGCTGTCACCTCAGTGACTGCTTCAAATTTTCCTTAAATACCCAGTTGAAATGATTCGAGCTTTGAGGGCCATATGGTCTCTGTCAAAACTGCTCTATTTTGCCTTCATATTGAGAAAGCAGGCGTAGACAATAGGTAAACAATGGGCATGGCTGCCTTCCAATGAAGCTGTGTATAACAGGCAGCCAGCCCCCAGGGCCCTATTTGGCTGACTCCTGCTTTATCTGATATTCTATAGTATTTTCTCTTCTAGCATTTTTTTGCTGTCTACTTTATATGTTATTTATCATTCCTAAATTGACTAGTATAGTATCTTATTACATGAGAGATACTCAATAACTAATAGAATAAGAATGAAATTTTATGTATTTCATCTTTAAGATAATGTACATTATTCCAACAACACTAATTTATGGTGTTTGTGAAGAAGTCTGTAACTTAAAAATAAATACAAGAGACTAAAGAAAAGTATCAGCAGGATTCAATGTCTTAATAAAAGGTCAAATCAAGCTAAGAATAGAATTTAGTCATTGTGATTGCTTTAAAATGTATCTACCAATTCTTTGATAGTCCTCCCTCCAAAAGATGCAAGGTGAACATTTTACTGTGTTCGAATGCAGAGTCGACCTAGTTACACATTTCTAATGAATAGAATGTGACATTAGTGGCAGTTTGTGACTAGGTCGTAAAGGTGTTGCAGCTTCTTTCTTGCCCTCTCTCTTTCTCGGATCACTTGATCCCGGGGAAGCTAACTGCCCTGTTGTGGAGAGGCCTGCATAGCGAGAAAGTGAGACCTCCTGCGAACAGCCTCCTTGGAAATGGATTCTCTGGCCTCAGTCATGCCTTCAGAAGTGCATGCCAAATCTTGACTGCGACCTCATGAAAGGCACTGGGCCAGAACCACCCATCTAATGCACTCTCGAATTCCTGACTCACAGAAACTATGAGATAATATGTGTGGATTATTTTAAGTCACTAACTTTGGGGGATAATCTGTCTTGTGGCGTTAGAGAATTAAAACTGTAATATAAATTTCAACATTTGTTTTGAAATGAAGAAGAGTAAATACGAACAAAAACAGCAGTCATCCACGTCTCTATCCTAAGGATCCATAGGTAATAAATATGAATAAATTATAACCATTTCCACATACACATAATTTGCCTTTGAGCACTTTAAAATTGAAAATACAGTTTTGTCTTTGGTTCCCACTTGCATGTATGGTACTTGAGGGTTTCATGGAAAAAAAAAGAGAACAAGTCACAGCACCATAATCCGTCCTTTTTAAAAGTGCTTCTGCTAAGAAGGAAGAGAAGGTGATATGGCACCTTTGCCCAATACATGCCTCTCATCCATGAATTCTATGACTCATGGAGCATTCCCAGTGCAGGAAAGCTGTCTGGGCATAGGGAGCTGGCTGGGAGACAGTTCTTGGGGGAAGATTAAACCTGCCAGCATGTTCTGTCACAGAAGTGTTGGTTCCCAACCAATCATGATAGATTACGGCATAATATTAGGCTGTTAAAAAAAATAATTTTATGAAACAGAGCAAAAGAGTAGATTTTGTTTGAAGTTTCCTCTGCTCAGAGGGTAAGTTTATATTGTAGATGAACTGTCTTTTATTTGGCTGACAGAGCAAAAATTAGGTTCTGAATAAAATAATTTTGCAAATATATCCTCAAGCAGTTACCGTGCCTCCTTATTTTTGCTGCCAAGTTTCTTAAAAGACTAGTCATATACGAGTTGTTTTTCATTTTCTCTTCACCTGTATACTCTTAACTCTTTGGCAAACATATCCGAACACACAAAAGCTGCTGAAATTGTTCTTAGAGGTCACCATCAACCTTGTAATTGCCAAGTCCTATGGCTTTGTCTCAGTGCTTATCCTTCCTAACCCTTCCCCTTCCCACATTACACAGATGTCTCTCTCCTTGAGACTTTCCTTTTTCTTAATTTTCTGTGCCCATTCCTGGTTTTCCTCCTGTCTGACTCTTCCTTTTGTTTTCTACCTCTTGCCTCCCGAGAATCTTCATTAAGATTCTCTTTTTGTATGGTGTGGCAGCCCTTTCTTCCAGGGCCCCTTCACCTGCTGAGCTTTGCAATGTGTCTGGCCTTGTCTTTGGCATGATTTCTTTTAATAGAAGTTTAATTTTTGGTGCCCCTCAGCTGATCATGTGAATGAACAAGCCTGGTAGTTGGAAGAGCTGTGCTGGTTTTGCAGACTGCCTCCTAATGGTGTGACTTGAAGCAAACCGAGTGCTCATGACTTGCTGCTGACCTGCCAACCTGTACTACTGCAGTGAAAATAGTTTAGGAGAAACCAGCTTTTCCTGTTTTTTTAAAAAAAAACCACAGCTTCACCCTGTCAATTTAACAAGGAATGTCTGTGCTGATAAAAGGTTTCTCCTTTACCTTGAAGTCTGAAATAAAAAATGGCCGGGTGTGGTGGCTCATGTCTGTCATCCCAGCACTTTGGGAGGTGGAGGCTGGAGGATTGTTTGAGCAGGAGTTCGAGACCAGCCTAGGAAACATAGCAAGACCACCTTCCACCCCATCTCTATAAAAAATTTTTTTAAAAAATTAGCCGGTTGCTTGAGTTGGGTTGTTGTAATTTTCTGTTGACCTTGATCACAAAGCATGGGGATATTGAGACATCCCAAGGGATCTTCTGTATTCTAGACATAGTCTTCCTTACCTCCATTGGGAAGTAGTAGTCCAGTTTCCCCATGGTTATCAGAATTAATCAACCTAGCCAACACAGTAACTTCCTTCTTTGCCTGTTGATTGAGGGGCATAAGGAACCCAAAGTGGCTGGATGGCAGTCTTAACTTCCAGTTTAGTGAGAATTGTGTCTCCTGGTGGAAGTATTCCTTCCTCAGGACCTAAGACCTCAACTCCAACAAAGAATAACATCACCAGAACAGGAAAAAAAAAAAATCTAGTGGGTCGCTAGGGGTAATAGTGA
The DNA here is from genome assembly GCA_004363605.1 of Indri indri. Classification (NCBI taxonomy): domain Eukaryota; kingdom Metazoa; phylum Chordata; class Mammalia; order Primates; family Indriidae; genus Indri; species Indri indri. The sequence continues at coordinate 22,894 of RJWJ010017837.1, read as the reverse complement.
GCGATACTAAGTGATACTACTGCCATTTCCACCCCTTGATTCCTGGACCCAAGAATCCTGGCTGTAGGAGAAACAGTACCATATATTAGATGCTGATTCAGAGCATTTATAGCCTCCTGGAAAAACCTTTCACCAGTCCTGCAAGATAGTGCCACCTAGCTGGCATTGTAACTAAATCTTCAAAGGGCCATTCCACCATTCTATCAAGCCAACTGTCTCAGGATGGTAGGTAACATAGTATTAATAAGACCAGTGAATTCCATGAGCATGAGGATTAATCATTGATTGCCTCAGAAAGAAAATTTCAGTGTCTTAAAAACCACAAAAATGAATTATTAGATCATCTCCAACTGGATATAAGTAATAACATTAGCATAGTGTGTAAGAGTATAGATCAGTGCTGTCCAACAGGAATATAATGCAGTTTACAAATGCAAGACACATGTATTGTAACTATAAATTTTCTAGTAGCCACATTAAAAAAGGTAGAAAGAAAAAGGTGATATTTATTTTAGTAGTATTTCATTTAAAGCAATATATCCAAAGCACTATCATTTTAATATGTAATATGTAAATAACCATTAATTAGATATTGTGCATTCTTTATGTAATAATTCTTTAAAATATGGTATCTTTTGTATTTACAGTATGTGTCAATTTTTATTAGCTACCTAATACATGCTCCATGTATTAACTTCAGTTAGCTACAACACAGCAAGCCATACTTTCATGAGTCAGTGATTTCTATATGCTAATATATATAATTACAGGAGAATCTATCTAAGCAAAGTCTTTGCTTGGTAGACATTGGAAAAACAATTTCTTATGTCTTTGAATAAAAGTAGCAAATAAACTGCCTTATAATTTAAGGGTCAGGAACAGGATCACGCTCTTATTGTAAAGTTTGTTCTATGATATTCCCTTTGCTGTCTATGCTGCTTAAAGGAGGAATGATAGACATAGACAAAGGCAGATAAACCCTAATCCTCGGTCACTCTGAAGCAGTGTTACTGATTGCCTTCTTTCACTTCTCCCGGCACATCAAATCCATTCCTTACTGAAACTATTTACTATGCCTTCAATACCCTTCCCTTCTTCACTTGGCTGCCTGGCCTCCTCTTACTCTTCAGGTTTCAGATTAAATGTCAGGTCTCATCCCTCCCTGACCAACTTTGTTAAAATAGGTCTTCTCTTTTATTCTCCACTTCATCATCATAGTCATTTCCTTCGTGAGCTTATTTCACAATTTGTAATTATTTAATGTAGTTGTTTGGGTCTCTGTGTTACAAGACTTTTTGCCTCATAAGGTCAGGGCTTAAATCTATCTTGCTCGCTAATGAAATCTCACCAGCCATCACAGTGCCCCACACAGAGTAGGCACCAAATATTACTATTTCTTGAGTGAATGAATGAATGATAGGCATGTATCATTCCCTCCTGTATTAAGGGGCTTTCAAAGAAGGAAGTCAGAGAGACGATTTCTTAAACAATACATCCACATCAAACAGCTATGAAAACTGCAGGGTTTTTTTTTTTAACAACTTTATTGAGATATAGTTTACATAGCATAGGGTTCACCCATTTAAAGTATAGAATTCAATATTTTTATTATATTTACAGAATTGTACGGCTATTGCTCTATTCCAATTTTAGAACATTATCATCACCATATAGAGAAACCCATGCCCACTAGCAGTCACTCCACATTCCCTTTTCCAGCCTTACTCAGTGGTCATTTAAAGAGATTTAAATAAACACATAGACCACTGGAACAGAATAGAGAGCCCAGAAATAAAACCACACATATATGGTCAACTACTCTGTGACAAAGGCACCTTGGGGAAAGGACAATCTCTTCAATAAACGATGCTCGAAAAACTGAATATTCACATACAAAATACTGAAACTGGACCCTTAGGAAATACACAAAATCAACTCAAAATATATTAAAGACTTAAATATGAGAACTGAATCCATAAAATTGATAGGAAAAAAACATGGGAGAAATGCTATTTGACAATGATATTGGCAATGGTTTTGGTTATGACCTCGCAAGCACTGGGAAAAAAGCAAAAATAGACAAATGAGATGGCATCAAACTAAAAAGTATCCTGCAGGGTTTTTTTTTTTGTTTGTTTTTTGGTTTTTTTTTGTAACATCCAGTAGATTCTCAGTTTCACAAGGATAGAGACTGTTTGGATTTAAAACTCATTGCCTCCCTGCATAGTGCCTGTCTCATAGTAGGCACGCATATATTTCTGTTGATCGAATAAAGTAATTTTGATATGAAGCCCATGGACTGTGAACTTATATTAGGAGAATTTTACTCCAATATAAAATTTACTCCAATATAAAATTTACGATGAGTTAGAAAGAAACAGTGATTATAGGTGATTTAAGACCAGTGAAATGTATGTGTATTTTCTGTTATATTTTTTCCTAAAAGGGACCTGTTGGTTTACCTGGAGAAGTTGGGATAACTGGAAGCATTGGTGAAAAGGTAATTTCTTACATTATTTTGTTTTACAGTAATAATTCTAGGCTAAATTCAAAGAAGAGACTTTCACATGCTGTTTTATGTTGATTAGAAATCACTCATAACTTTAGCACATTATGTGTATTGAATCTTTTAAGTATATTGAAATATAGCTAATAGCATGTATGTTTCTAATTTTTAAAGGGCATAGTACTGTTTTGGCTATAAAGATGTGGTCTGAAGAGAAAAGAAACAGTCTAGGTTTATGACTAGAAAATATTATTTAAATCTACTTTATAAGAGCAAACCCCCTATAGGAAGCAGATTTATAAGAGAAGAGTAAGTATCGTTTTACCTTTCTCTCTCTCTCGTGTCTCATGTATTATACACTTGTTCCTATTCCCACTCTTGCTCTTTTCTTGGTCTAGATTATTCTGTCCCCCTTCCATCTATTTATTCAAAACCAAACCGTTGGACTCAGCTGAATTCCCATACCGTCTGCACAGTCTCCCCAGACTCCCCTAATCCCTCCTATTTCTTCCCTTCCTAGACTTAGCACAAGTACCACACTGCTCAAAACTTAATCGTCCTCCAATTGTTTCATCTCTGTTAATATGACATCTGCAGTTACTTTAGGGTAGAATCTAAGTTAAGTTTTTTTATATCTCTCCTAACTCCCACTTAGTACATTCAAAGTGCTTAGTATATACTTATTGATTTTTTATTAACAATGTAACAAAATATATGAATTCAGTTCAAAAAATCTAGGTAGTTTTATAATTTTGTTCATTCTGATTTAGTTATTTCTATGCTGGTTTAAATCTTCTACACTAAGATTTTGACAATCCCGAGAATTTTCATGTGAGTCAGTTTAGTCTTTTTAATTGGCTATGGCAGATTTGATTATCATGATCTCCCAGAATTATTTCTGGGGCACTTAATTGGAATAGACAGACTATAGAAATGAATGTCTTCCAATGATTATACAGATTACTTAGTTTTGAATATGCTTTAATACATGTCTTATAAAATTGTATTTCTACTAACAAAATTTTAGCATACGATACATGCTCAATTTTAAGTTGTGTTTATCCATAATTTATATTTTCTTAATATTATAATAACAAGACTTTTAAGATTTTTCCCTTGAAAAACATCTTAAGAGAATGTTTATTGTACTACAAGTCTAGCAATTTTGGGGTAAAAATGCAAAATTTGGAAATTTAAAAATTATTGGAAATTAGGATGAAATATGAATGTAAGGTATGATTCTGACAGTTTCCATTCTAAGCTTAGCCCAGTTATGACTAATTAACATGCATCAATAGTCCTCTTTTTCCTTCGTTGTTTTAAAAGGGAGAACGTGGAGGTCCAGGCCCACTAGGTCCCCAAGGAGAAAAGGGCATTATGGTAAGATCTCAGTGATTTTAAAAATACGTTTCTGAAGACCATAATAAAGTTAAGGTATTCCAGAGGTGAAATTGCCTTGACTAGAATTTAAGTAAGTGAAAAATGCTATTTTATAAGAAATTTCTATTAGAATTTTCTAAGTGGTTTAACTCCAAGAATGCTATATAGTACTGAGACACTAAAAAACATGGAAATGTGATGGCTTAGTTAAATGATTCTATAGTTTTAGGAAAAGAATTAAAATACCATAAATTAGCTAAAACAGATGAAGAAGATAAACTAATTAGAATTATACTTATTCTTCTACAAACTATAGTTTATATGGCACATGTCATCATTGCCACTTTTCCATGAGTTTGTGGTCAAATGTAATTTTTTGCCATAAAGAGGTCAGAACTCAGAATTCATTTCACTCCCCTGTATCTTTAAGATAGGAATAGATGACAAATTTTATATCTGGGTTGCATTTTTTTAGTTTATTAAATCATCTCTAAGTGTGGTAAGAGCTAGAAAAAATGATTATTATCAATAAGATAATTAACTATTTTCTTTCAGAAAATACATTGTGATAGCTATGGTGGCCTATAATACTATCTACAAATCCATTTTACCTAAGTTATTCTTTAGTTTTAACTTCTATATGTTCAGAAAATCTCTATAAGTTGTTTTTAGCTATCTCCAGTTGCTGTCAACTAGGAAATTTAACATACCCATAAGACTAATCAATTTTAGGAATCATTACTTCCTAAGGCATTTTCTGAATCAGCATTAATATAGTAAAGTATGTGGTCCCTCTAAAATTTGACATGCTAAAGTATTTGTACACATTCATATTCCTTTATTATAGAATTCCCTGATCTCTCTGAAAATTATGTGGTCTCATAATTTATATAACAGCATACATTCATGCATAAGATAACATAACCTACAGAAAGATGAAATGAATATTCTGTTCTCAATAAGCTGTAGTAGGTGATTCTAGCTAGCAATTTTCACTTCTAATAAATGGATTATACAGCTTCTATACAGTCATGTTTTTTTATTTCTATGTTCTTTCAGCAGAACAGTTCCTGCAACCTTTTATATCTTGGACAGGAAAGGGAGAGATTGTCAAATTATCCCTTTTCATTACTATTTATAATTTACTGGTTTCTCTTCAATGAAAATAATTAAATGCAATTGAGATTTTCATATCTTTCATATTTCATTTAAACCATAGGGATATCCAGGTCCTCCTGGGGTTCCAGGACCCATGGGTCCATTGGGATTACCTGTAAGTACAGGAACGATTTTATGAACTCTTCTAGAATATCTATTTTAATTTAAATCCATCAATTTTGTTGAACAAAAATTTGCTGAACAAAAACAAAATTTTTTTGTTTTCATGCAGAATATATCATGTATAAACTAGTAAAGACTGATTCTCTCTCAAACTGTACAAAACACTCTGGAATATGTCATGGTATCTTGAACTTTCTCGCCTCTACTTGGTATATTAACCAGTGTCAGTTCAGCAACCTAAACTGAACAACATTTAAACTTTCTTTTGAGTAACCACATATAAGAAAATAGGGTTATGTAACCAAAGCATTTGTACCCCCATAATACTCTGAAATAAAAATAAAGAAAATAGGGTTGGTAATCAAGATTAGAAGTGAGACCAATTTAATAAACAAATTATAAGTTCCAACATAATTTTCTTAGAAATTTGCAAATATTCTTATACAACCAGATAAAATTTGTAAAAAATATACTTTATTAAATAAAAATTGAGTATTGAAAATGCTCCATTTGTTGTTTACAGAAAGATAATGAAATCTTGCCCCTAAATATTGCTTATCAAAATTTGACAGTTTATTGTAAACATAAATATGAAAAAGATACATACCCTTTGGGATACGCATCAGCCTTCAGGATATCCTGAGCAGCACTTTTCATATCAGAAATGCTTCATACTAAGTTTCATAAAGTTTCTGTTTTAAAAATAATACAAATTTTCCAGTATATTCATAGACATGTTGTTGGCTTCCAAAATGAAGAAGTCTGGTCCAGGGCATAATTGCCAATCTCTTTACTTACATAAAATAATAAATAAATTTGAGATCCTAAAATCACTTTGTTTTTATCTGCCTAATGTTCATAAATCAATTTTGTTTTCCAATTGAGCCTTGACTGAAGACTATAGGCATAAAAATAATTCATTATAATTGACTTAGTAATAAATACCATCTTAATCTCCATTGCAGGCTATTTTTTGTGGCATATGAATTTGAAACATTTTATGGCATTTTTCATGGTAACAGAAAAAAAAATCCATTTTTATGTGATAGGATTGAAATGTCTAGAATAATGGTAAGGAAATTTCACAGAGATAGCCATTGCTTCTTTGATGAGCCAGGCAGATTAGACTGGTCTGACGGGCTGAGCGGGTATCTCCTTCCTCCCTTACTCCATATGGTTCTACCCCAAAACTGCTTGGTCAGTAAATATTAAAAGCTTTCCATTCTTTGTTCAGGGTGTTCACACCATTTCTCCAAATAACGGAATATGTCAAAAGCAGAATATCGAAGGAGGGGGGTGTGATTTAAAGCATATTTTTTAAGAAACCTGGTCGATATAATTTTAAGAATTCCCAAGGGGAATTACTTATAAGAAAGGGTATGACTACTATTCTGATAACATTCCTGTGAATTCTATAACTGATTTTTAAATTTGCAACATGTAGGGTCATGCTGGGGCAAGAGGACCACCAGGGAGTCAAGGTCCTAAAGGACAAAGAGTAAGTAACCTAATGAAAGAAGTACATTAACCTGAAAAAAAAAAATCACGTCAAGAATAGTGATAAATGTTCAACAAAAATAGCATCATGCCTTCTAAAATTGTGCTTAGAAATTGTCAGGTTTTTTCCTTGTTTTCATTATATTAGATGAATGAATTACCTACATTAATTGACATATGACTTGTAATCATTTATATTTATAAGATCATAGTTTTCCATTTTAATTTTTACATATATCACTAACTCATACAGAATTCTTTTTTCTTATTCCCAATCTCTAATTCCGTTTTTGGGAAATTGTAAATGTGAAGATCTTTAAATAAATTATTTTTCTACTCACAATAGACTTACATAAGAAGGAAAAGTAACATCATGACAAAATAAGAGCACTAAGAAATGGAACAAAGATACAAAGGATGAATAAGGGTTTATTTTAAATCAGAGAGTTACTAATTTTCTAATAATTATGCATGCAGAATTAAAAGAAATTTCTTCATTTAAGTTGTCTCTTAAACATTAAATCCCCTTTTTTCTTTCAAGAAATAAGAAATGCCATTTATTGCATGCCTGTCACATGCCAGGCACTTTTAACTATATTATCTCACTTAGTACTCAAAACCATCCCAAGAAGGAGAAGTGTTACAGCTCAGGTATTATAGTTGAGGAAACCAGGGCTCGAAGAGTTTCAACGTGTAGGCTGTAGACACAGAGAAATGGTACAACCAGTATTCAAGTCTTAGTGTGTCTGATTCCAAAGCCCGTGCTTACTTAATACCACATGGAATGTTAAGGAGTATTTTTAATTAATTTGAATATGTGGGCTTTAAGAATTCTGTTTTGTGACTTGGCCTTACTTTGATTTAAATAGTGCTAGTGAAGAAAATACTTTAAAATTCTAAAAACATGTCCTCTACCTAATAATGGTTAAAAAAAAAAAAAAAAAAAGCAGCAACAAAAACTACAGGTTTCCAATTGGCAAATGGGAAAAGAGTGTTACAAATTCCAAGTTTGAAATAAAACTTTAATTTCATGTCCCATGTTTTAGGTGAAGATTGAAGAAAGAGAACAAATTTGTCTTTATTATTATTTCTTTTCTGAGAAAGTATTTTCTGTCCTGGATTATAGATTTACAGTTTTAACCCTGATGGCCACATCAATTTTAAAAATAAGATTTATGATAAAAAATGACAGCAGATGATCTATACTCAAACTGTCATTTAGTGGTTTGTACCCTGCCAGCATTCGATATTTGGTCAGGTCAAATATGTTTGTTAAGCTTTGTATTAGTCATAGGGGAAAGTTCAACCAGTTTTATGACAGGTGAAAAAAAGGAAGAAATACTTATTTGTGCCTTTTGTTAGTTAAGTAATTTAGGTCTTACTGACACAGGCAGAAACCATGTATCTAAGCACAGTCTTTTCCTGAATTACTTGTACTATCTCATAAATCATACAGAAAGTTCATTTGTTCTGCAGTTGTCTAACCTGACCATGATCCCTGTGTAGATTATTACTATTTCCTGATGTGTCACTTTGTCCTCAACTCCTACTCCCCAAGGATCACTTTTCCTCTCATCCTCCAAATACATTTTACTGATTCTTTCCCAAAATTGCTGCTCATAATTTTAAAAATTACCCAACAGTTTCTAAATAAGGAAGCTTCGTTTGGAAGTAAGGGCTTTGTTTAAGGGGAGAAAAAGAGCTTGCTTTACCAGGTGAATATTTCAGGCAACCAATGGGCATTGGGAGTACAAAAAAAGAACTGAAGACCAGAATATTTAAGAAAGAATATAGTATCAGGAACTTCCATCGTGGTAGCCCTCTGGTATCTTCCTGTTTCTGTCCTCTTCTCTCTTCAATCCATCCTCCCCAGCAGGGCTGTGATCCCAATCCAGGAGGTATGACACACAAAGCAAAGTTAACCTCATCTTCTTTCTTGCTCTCAAATTGGGTCTTTGATCAGGAGACACCTTTAAGTTTTGCACTTTTTCTCTAGAGAGGTGGTGTAGAGGCATACAACTGAGTAACTCTTTATTCTGACTATGCTGTTCAAGATTTAAATGGGAAGGAAAGATTAAAATAACTATATTGATAATATGTAACATTTTAAGATTCTCTGTGGAAGAAGTAAAATAGATCTGACTATAAATTCTGAAATGTGGCCCCTTCAAGGAAATGCATACTGTATAGGGAGAGGCAGTCATCTGAATCTGCCTTCAGATTCAATGCTAGTAATACCCAAAGCACTCCAAGTGATAGGGCAAAGTTTCCTCTGTGGTTTCTTCCCCCAAAATAAAGTTTATAACAAGAAAAGAATCAAAAAGATATTTTCTCTCAAATCACCGGTAATGTTAGTTTTTGTTTAATGGAACATTTTGTTCCAGCTGTGTAAGTCAAGAGCGAGAAGAGACTTCTAGACATATTAATAATTGGTTAGACATGTGAGTGATTTAAAATTCGTAGAGGGATCAAGCAAGGACAGATAGATATGGTTGGAAGAAAAATATAAATATAATGAGTCCAAGTTACAAAGACATTTGTTCTGTGAATAGGGCTGTTTCCTTCATTCATAGATATTTAGCCTATTAAAATTAATTACAGGGGTCATAGAAATGGACTTGGAGTTCTCATAAAAGTCTTACTAAATACATGAGTGTGCTGTTTATCTTAATATCTTAGTTAATCATATTTTTTCTTTTAATTTTAGTATTCACATGAAATAGTGGTTCTGTCTCCTACCATCTAATACATTTAGGATTAAATTGATAATTCACAAATTTGGTTAACTCTTTTATTTTTTTTTATTTTTTTATTTTTTATTTTTTGCTTTGTAACCAGTATATTAAGGAGACATTCATACATTTCAAGAACTGCTTATACTCTGATACCCAGATTTAAGAATGTGAACACACCAATGAGACTTTTAGACATACAATTAAAGCTATTCATCATTCGCTATACTACCAACATTGAATTACAGTTACTTTGGAGCATAAGTCAAATGGTTTAAAGTAAGCCTGTAACATACCTAAGGAAGACCTTCCTATATTATGCATGCAAATTACATCTCCTTGTAAAGGTCTCTTCACTTCTAAATTATCCACTTCTGGAAGTTACTACTCAGGGGCTTATCATGGTCCAAAGAGAAGAGGGAAAAAATAACCAGGACTGGTCAAGTTACATATATATGGATGGCACAGAGGGAATGCAATTCTAGAAGTACAAGCCCTCAAGAAGCAGCATATTATGATAAACCCCTTCTTTTGAAAGGCATCTTTTCTATCGCTGATACCACAGGCTAAATTATATAGTATGCCATCTTCAAGTAACAGTTGAGGCAAAATAAATGCAGAGGCATCACAATGAATCCCACCTAATACAAATTAACTATACAGACCAACACGTCTCTACAAATTTTAAGTTTTCTTTTTCTGATTGCCAGTTAAATACAGAGTTTTAATTTTGTAGCTTAACAATGAAGGGTCATACATGAAGCCAATACATACACCTAGCATTTCACTCTAAGCTTGTCCACATACATAGCTGAAATTAATTACAAGGTTTAGCCTAACAAATGCTAGGGGAACTTTTTCTTTAAAGTAATTTTTACAGGTATTAAATTTTACCTTGCACACTGAAGCCATCATACATACAGGGCAAAGTCAGAGCTTTTATATTTGCGTTTATTCATTTAACTTTTAAAACACTACTATGGTCGAATATTAAAAGAAAAACAATAGCAAGTAGTGAGCATATTATGATTATAGTCCTTCACTCATTCACTACTGCACATAAAATGCCAGCAGTGAGTGTGGCTCTTTTAAATCACTGCCTACAATTCAAGTAGTGTTTACTTTACAAAACATGGTTAATTTATATACCTGAGCTATCAGATTTTTATTCTAGCTTTGAGACCTTCTAATAGCTCAGTGCAACCAACTTTAACTTTCCTAAGAGGATAAAGAAAATATTAGAAGTTCTTTTTAGCCAGGATACTTTCTCCAAGAGAATACCCATGAGCTGTTTTAAAGCAGTTATTTAAAAAAACAACTTTATGCCAAATTAGATGCCTATTATAATGCTATTGTCTAGCTTTCTTAGAGCTTATCCTAAAGCTTATTTTGTCTTAGGAGTCAAAGCAGGCATATACACTAACCCTTAGGATAACTTCTACAACCAATTTCAGTGAAACGTACAGATGTTGATAAAGCTAAGCTTTTAGTTAATTGGCTTACTCTTGCCTTAATCATAGAGAGTACCAACCTTTCCCAGAGTTCTTCCAGCCTGAAAGTCTTAACTAGCAATCTTTCATTAATGTAATTGCATTACTTAGACCTTTTTGAAAAAAAAAATAAATAAATACATTTATCATCACTGTAGGCAGAGAAACTTCTCTTTGTTCCATGTGTCATCCTGGCTGAGGAAATGAAATAATAAATGTGGAAGTATTTTTTTAAAGAACAATGCTTAGATTTACCTTTTCATTGATACATATTGTGCATATTTATGAGGTACATGTGATATTTTGTTACATGCATAGAATATGTAATGATCAAGTCAGGGTATTTAGTATATCCATCATCTCAAGTATATACCATTTCTATGTGTTGGAAACATTTCAAGTCCTCTCTTCTAGCTATTTTGAAATGTACAATACATCCTTTTTAGCTATAGTCACTCTACTCTTTTATCAAGCATTAGAACATATTCCTTTCATCTAATTATAAGTTTGTATCCATTAACTGAACTCTCTTCATCACCTACCCACTCACACACCCATATCAGCCTCTGATATTTATCATTCTACTCTCTATCTCTAGGAGATCAACTCTTTAACCTCTCACATATGAGTGAAAACATGAGATATTTGTCTTCTGTGCCTGGCCATTACTTAACATAATGACCTCCAATTCTATCTATGTTGTTGCAAATAACATGATTTCATTTTTTTCACAGACACATAGGGTTCATGTGTGTGTGTGTGTGTGTGTGTGTGTGTGTGTGTCACATTTTCTTCATTCATTCTTTGATGGACACTGAAGTTGATTCATATCTTTGCTATTGGGAATAGTGCTGCAATAAACATGGGGGTACAGGTATCCTTTGTTTTACTGATTTTCATTGGATAAATATTCAGTAGCGGGATTGCTGGCTGATATGGTAGTTCTATTTTTAGTTTTTTGAAAAATCCCCATGCTGTTTTCCATAGTGGCCACACTGATTTACATTCCCACCAACAGTGTGTGAGAGTTTCCTTTTGTCTGCATCCTTACCAGCATCTGTTATATTTTGTCTTTTTAATGATAACCATTCTAACTCGGAATGAGATGATATCTCATTATGGTTTGATATGCATTTCTCTGATATAGTGATGTTGAGAATTTTTTCATATACCTTTTGGCCGTTTGTGTATCTTCCTATAAGAATTGTCTATTCATGTCCTTTGCCCATTTTTAATGGGATTATTTTTTTTTTATTATTGAGTTGTTTGATTTCCTGTATATTCTGGATATTAGTCCCTTTTCAGATGAGTAGTTTTCAAATATTTTCTTTCATTCAACAGATTGTCTCTTCAGTCTATGGATTGTTTCCTCTGTGGTGCAGAAGCTTTTTAGTTTAATATGATCCCATTTGTCTATTTTTGGTTTTGTCTGTGCATTTGAGGTCTTAGTCACAAAATCTTTGCCTAGACCAATGTCGTGAAGTGTTTCCCCTGTGTTTCTACTAGTATTTTTATACTTTCTTTTTAACATTTGAAAAATGTTATAAACTTAATAAAGCGCAATTATTCATTCTCTGTACATTTACACATCATGGGAGTCAGGCAACTCACCTAACATCTGCAGATTTCAGTTTCTTCATCTTAAAAAGTGGAATTTAGACTACTTCAGCCATGGTAATAGGTGATTTATGTGCCAGGACAAGAAACTGGCAGTTAATTTGAGACTTACCTCCAGCTAGATCTATCCTTTTCTACATATATGTCTAGGCAGTCACTTAATCTGATTTTATCCAAGTAATGAAATTTATTTGCCATCTTTGGGCCTAACGGTCTTTTTAAAAAAATTCTAAATTTATAGCTCTGTGTCTGGGGGGCCTTTTGAAGTTTGATCCTTATGGCTGCTGCCAACTAAACTTAGAATGACTTTTAACTCTCTGTTACTAGCCTTAGAGATATCTGCTTCATTGTGTCTCATTGTCTAGAGTGGAACTCATTATCTTTTACCACTCTTCCCTCTTCATTCCAAATTTACATTCCTAATTTGTTTTTCTATTAATGCTGTCATCATTCTACCAGTTAACCAGCAACAAAATATCCAAGAAAGACAGAAATTCCAGGTTGCAAAGGGGTTTTAGGTGCCTAATTATCAGTGGATACATTTTCAGTTTAGATCTTACTTGCGTTCTATAGTATTTTAGGATGTTGAGCACTCATTCCTTTTCCCTCTGTCTCAGCCTTCTTCTTTTGTTATTCCAAACAATTTAGCAATGTTTCTTACAGGGCAGAAAGAGAAAAATTAGGCATTAAAGGTGCCAGAGAAAAGGAATCAATACAAGCTGCTGAAATTTTAAGATGAGGGTAATAAGTAGAGCAAAGTCCTGAGGGACCTTCGCACTTAAAAATTCAGTCATCCTTTGATCGTTATTCTTTTTCATCTTCAGTTAGTCAGTTGTTGAACATTCCAAGCATGCCCCCACCTTAAGACCTTTGTACTTGCTATTTCTTCTGCCGCAGTGATCTTCCCCAAGATATTTGCATGGCCTGTAATCTTACCTCTTCCTGGCATCTACACATATGTCACTTTAGAGAGACTTTCTAGACCACCCTATCTAAAATAGTGCTTCTCACTTTGGATAATCTCCTTTATTTTTCTTCATTATACTTGACTACTTATTTTCATTTTATATTTTAATTTGACATATTTATTTGCTTGTTTATTAATTCAGGAATTTGTCTCTTCTCCCTACCATGTCCTCTGGGCCTAAAATAATGCCTGGCTTGTAGCAGATACTCAGTAAACATTTGTTGAAGGAATAACACACTGTGGAAATTATTCATCTATTAAATTGAGTCCATCCTCCTCAATTTGATCTTCAAGTTCTTGCACAATAAGATTGTAATTTAGTTTTCCAATCTTTTATTGGAAAATAGGGCAGAAAAGGAAATTGGGGACAGATTATGGAACACCTTGAACATAGAAATTATAGGGTTGGAGCAATGGCTATAACTTTCATAGTATCGGTGGAGCTATAGATTCTCATAGAGTATGAGTGTTCTCTCCAAATCCGTGAAGGTGCCAAAGAGGATCAAGGAATGTAGTTAACCTAAGAGTATCCTGGAAGAGAGTCCTATTATAATAAGCAGCTTTTAATAATATAAATCTAAGCCAAAGCTTATGTCAGAGGGGATACAAGAGAAAGTACTGGAGCCTAAGGAGCTCCTTCAGATCAGCATGTTGTACTGGGAGATTTGTATCCCTGTTCTGCATGGAAATCTTCAACAGAAGATTTCTGCCAACTGATTTAAATATAAACTCCAATCCTTTACCTTTTAAGTCTCGGTCTTCCTTTGTATACTTATTAAGTGTGGAAATATTAAGATAATATTTCTCTACATGTGATCAATAGCCTGGACAAACAAGGTACTTTTTCATTCTGTGAATATCTCTTTTCAGGCCTCTTTGCCCTTTTCTCATACTATCCCTCAAGGTAGAATACCTTCTGTTTTGAATAAGTCTGTCAGAGCTTGACCTCCAACTGCCAAAATGGTGTCTTCGTTCCCATTACAAACACGTGAAGGCTGTCTTCCTCTGTGAATCCTTCTTCTGGCCTTTGACATGTCTTATCCCTCCCTGTGCTATAGTACTTTGTATGATTTACCTTGTCATTCTATCAGCCTCATAAGGGAGAAACTTTCTCATGATTTTGTGTTCCCATAACACTTAATGCATTTCCTTTTGCACAGATGTTCAATTAGAGGCTGTAGAATTGAATTAAGTCCCTTAAAAAAGACTTTAAGATCATCCAAGAAAAGTTATACTATGGGCAAGGATACTATTCTGTCATTTTATTAGCAAATAACTTTTACAAGTAATCCTTTTTTGGAACTAATTATTGAACAAATATTGAGAAGTTTTAAATTTACATGAATATTTTCAATGGTATTTTTTGTACCTTTGCTGTGCCCCGCCATCTCCCAGTAACGATTGTCAAGCAGGTGCGTAGTAGGTACGATACAAGCAGCACTCATTTTCTATAATGTGAAGAGAAGAGCACCGTTCCAAAAATATGTTAGGCAAACAAACCAGCCACTTTTAAGTTAATGTAGCATTATTTTGAGAATATATCCTGGCTGGCTGCTGAACAAATGATAAAGTGAACAAAATACCCACATATCACACCTATGTTATAACCACCTCAACAACTGACTCAGCTATGTTGGTGCTCATTTGATTTACTATTTAGCATTAAATTTTAAAAACAAAGGCTTGATTCTCCCATGTAAATAGGTTCAGCCAAATACCCAGCTGTTTTCTTTTCTGTGGTCAAGGCATTAAAAACAAGCAGAATGAGTTTGTCCAGTAAAGAAGTCAGTGTCTTCATCTGTAAAGACACCTAACAGTAGAAAAGGAACATTTCAAATTACCAGCCGAATATTTTTTCCACGTCTAGGGATCAAGAGGACCAGATGGTCTCTCAGGGGAACAAGGTATACAGGGTGCCAAGGTAATCACTGATTTTCTCATTTCGTATGCAGTTAAATTTTATTGAGCCATTTGTCCTACTGGTCTAAAAAATTATGTATTTCCTTACAAAAGTATGGTTCTAAATTTTCATTTAGTCTAAGTACGAAATATATATAAAGTTTTTACTACATACACTGAAATGTTTTCTTTTCAATATATGTCTTATTTTTTGTATGTGAGTATATGCTACATGTGTAAGATCATAATTCACATTCTTATTAACTCACCTGGTCTTGATACTTTGTTAGGGTGAAAAAGGAGATCAAGGAAAAAGAGGGCCTCGTGGTCTTATTGTAAGTAATAAAACATTTCACATGAAAGATGGTGAACATTTTAAATCTTCTGTGTTTTTCTTGGTGTGTGATTAATATTTTGGGAGAAGGTTACTTGACCCAAGCATTTTATGTCTTGTGTAGGGTAAGACTGGAAACCATGGAGAGAGAGGAGTGCAAGGAAAACCAGTAAGTAATAAAAAATAATCAGGTGCTGAACAATTTTTATCTACGTTTTTTTGGTGGGGATTGAGGTGATGTACTTAATGTTTGGGGAGGTTTTTTAACAAGTGAAAATTATATATATTTGCAGTGCACAATATGATATTTTGATATGTGTATGCATTATCAAATGACTACCTTTATCTGCTTTATTCTCTCATACAACTATTGTTTAGTGTTCAGTATGTTACACTAAGAGGATACAAGTTCTTTTCCTCCTTTAATTACTAGTCATTATTTTATTTGGGCAAGCTGCTTACCCATTCTGGGCCTTGTTTATACCTATCTATAAACTGGTGGTGGTAACTGCTACTCTTACTTCACTCTAGTTATGACAACTTAGTTTTTCTGTAAAACCCGTTTCAAAATAAAAGGGTGTGATATATAAATATAATGGGATGTTAATAAAGCTTATGCAAGAAAAACCTCCTTTGAGGCCTCTTGCCTAGTTTCTTTTTAACTCAACTTTGCTTTTTAGACCTTTGGAGTGTGGAGCTGTGTGTATCATCGTGCTTTCCCACGGCACTGCTCTAAGAGTTTTTAATATTTTGTAATGCTGGATATTTTCCTACTGTGAAGAATCTTACCAGAAATAGATACTTTTTTTCCCTGAAAGGCAACAAGTTCTGTGGTTATCATCACTAAGGGGGAAAAACGTTAAATAAAAGAAAGATAAACACACACATGTATACATATATATACACATAAGATATTACGTACATAAGAGCCCATAAGCTTAAATGTATGGGTATTTTTAATTTCATTCAGAATCATAATTTTTAATGATGACCTTTTTATTTGTCATATACGTGTGTTTATAAGTTATAACATTAGATGATAATATAAATAGATCGCCGCTGAGGAGCCAGAAAAGGATAGGATGACAATGTTCTAGCTGCTATAGTAATTGTCACTAATGTCACTGCATCTGCTTGATCCTCTGTGAAATCTGCTGCCCCCTGCCGGTTGTTTTCCACAATAGCATTATAGTTGACTGTGGTCAAGCCTAAAATATCAGAGGCCTAAAAGAGAAAAAATGACTCTGTCCAGGGAAAGAACTTGTGTGTGGCATTGTATTATTAATTAAAGTTATCCCCAAAGAATATTCCTTGAGAATTAATATTCATCATCTGGGTTGTATTATATCAGTGTAAATCGTGTTTCTATAGATTCTGACCACTTTGCTCTACTGTATAGAAAGCTAATATGTTGCAATGAGTGGAGAAATTTGGAGTTCATCAAATTCATTTCTCTCATTAAAAAAAAAAAAAAATGAGTCCCAGAGAAATAGAAATACTAACTGCTTTTTGACCTTCCTTAGAATTTTATCTTCATTTTCATCCCAGCAGGTATGCTTGGAAAAGTGTGATATTTGCTGTGTGTTTGACTTCCTCAGTAAAAGATATTAGAATCATTTTGTAACCTTAGCTTATGACAAGCAAGTCTCATGGACTGCTGGAAGAGTTACACTACCTTAGTGCATGAAATAGGTTGTACGTTAAATCATGAGTTTGTATTAGTTGAAGTTTATGCCTACATTGTCTCCTTCTTGATTGGATTGAGATCTTGGAGAAGCTAAGAACAAACAACTGAAAAAAGTCAGACAAGCCCCAAAGATTCATTTGCTCCTTCAGAGTAATCTTAGTGTCTCTAGTCATTTATGCACTGTCAAGAAGCAGGCAATACTCTACGATAGATATATTGGAGGTCGAATTGACCTTTGTTCTAGTGCATGATCCTAAAAACTGTATAAACTTGTTAAAATTGGTTAGCTCTCCGGATCATGTTTTTCTCATTGATAAAAGTAAAGAGACTGATAAAATCTCTAAGACCCTCTCCATCTATGAATTGCCATATTTCTAAAGCCAGGTATTAGATGAAAACTGGCAACACATATCATACTCTGGTAACCCAGATAACCAGTAAAAATATATTTTTGCCTGTGAACCAACATCATTTCCTATACAGTACTTGCCTGATCTGACTCAAAGAGAAAATCAGGAAGAAAGGCCACAATCCATTTAAGGTAATAAAGCCTGGGTCATGGCTTTCTAAATCATAAAAACTGTAACAGTTCATATACTAGTGATTTTTTATCTAGATATTCTATCAATTAATGAAATAGGGTATAAAAAAAATCTCCAACTGTGATTTTGTATTTCTCTATTTCTCCCTTTAATTCTGAAATCTACCTTTTCTGATATTAATTTGAAATCTAATTTATCTGATATTAAAAATAGTTCCTCCAGCCTTCTTATGCTTGCTGTTTACATGGCGTATCTTTTCCATTAATTTACTTTCAGCCTATCCATGTCTTGGTGTTTAAAGTGAATATATTATAGTTGGATCTTGCTTTGTATTCATTCTGACAATTTCTTCCTTTTAGTTAGAGTATTTGTTCCATTTCTATTTAATGTAATTGTTTATATGATTTGATTTAGGTCTACTATTTATGATTTGTTTTACTTCGTGTCCTTTCATTGTTGTTCTGTTGGCATTGAATAATTTTGAAAATTCTGTTTTAATCTATTGGTTTTATCTATAGTTCTTCTCATTATTATTTTAAATGATCACTGTAGGTCAAGGGTCAGCAAACTTTTTCTGTAAAGTGCCACAAAATAAATATTTTATGTAAATACTTAACACAAGTGTAAGAAACTTGCCAACCATATAGGCCCATTTAACAATATTCCATCTTTTATATTATAACTGTTTTATGTATTACATCTACATATATTATAAACTACACGTTATGAAGTTATGATATTCGCTTTAACATAAATAAAATATTATTTTCTTAAATATAAATGAAATATGTACTTTTAGAGATGTTTAGTGGGGAAATAGTGTTTTTCATTTACCAACCTATTTGCCGTTTCTGGTGCTGGTCATTCCTTTCTGAAGATTTGTGTTTCCAGATGGTGTCATTTCCCTGTAGTCTATAAAATTCCTTTAGATTTCTTGTAGTGAAGTCCTCAAGTGCTGAATTCTCTTAGTTTTTGTTTATGAAATGTCTCTATTTCTCCTTTACTCTTTCACTGGATGTAGGATTCTGGGTTGACATGGTGGTGTTTTTATTTTGTTTTCATTCAGCACTATAAAGATGATTTACCATTTTCTTTTGGCCTCTAGTATTTCTGATGAGAAGTCCACAGTTATATTTATCGTCGTTCCCCTGCATATAATGTGTCATATTGTATTGGAGTCATACTGGATTTCAAATATTGGTTCTGCTACTTACTAGCTGTTTTGACTTTGTACAAATTACTTAACCTCTCTGAGCCTCAGTTTCCTATCTTTAAAATGGGATATCTCTCATAGTTACAACAAAAGATATTTATTATGTGCTTTGCACAGGCTCTCGATAAATAATAACCACAGTAGTCATTATTATGCTAATGGTCATCATTAGAATTACTGAGTTGAAGTCATGGAGCAGGGAATTCTACCATAAATAATATATCATTAATATTATATAATAGCATCTGAAAGGTCTTAAAGAGAATTTTTATTTTGTTCCAGCTTGTGCTTTTCCTCTTCATCCCCAATAAAATTAGAGTTCATTTGAATAGTTTCATGACTTTGCAAAACAGCTTTTACACCTTATCAACAGCATTAAAAATACATAATAAGCTTGAAATTATGTCCAAACGTACTATACAAAGAAAACTGGGCAGATATTATTTAAAGTTCTGAACTTTTGCTATATGTTTCTGTTAGTATACCAGGCACAGAGGGATCCCATATACTGATTGTATCTCTTAATTAAGGAGCCTGAAGTGAATGAGTAGCACATGATTTTCATGACTGAAACAGGGCCTTAACCATATGATTGTTCATAATTCTACATATTTCCCTTTCTCTAACCAGAGAAACTAGGCATAGCATTGATGACTATAACTTAGAAGGTATGTGTTGCTAAGGATTTTAAATATCTTTACTTCCAATTTAATGTCATATTTTTTCTTAGCTTTTATTGATAATTTTAAAGACAAAATGGTAATCGTGATTAGCTAATATAGTTATCAGTTTTCCCAAGGTCAATAATATAGAAGGTACAACTTGCAAATGGGGCAATTTATTATACATCATCATTAGTCATCAGTGGCTGGCATGTAGTAAATGCTCGGTAAATCTTTGAATGGAAGGGTCAGAGAAGACTTGGAATTTGGTTTAGAGTTCTATTTACCATTTTATAACATACTTCACATCCAAGACTCTCTTTCATGGTACAGGGTGTAAAGATGAAGAAAAAAAAAGAATGTGAGAGGCGCAATATGGTCATTTCTGGTCATCTAGGTTCTGAGACCCCTGTGTCTTGCCAGGTTTTAAGGGCATAAGTCATAGTTACTAACACATCACAAGGCCATTTCTATTTTTGAATAAAAAACTTTTTATATCAATATTAAAAGTTTAAGGAAATTCAAATTTAAAATAATTCTGGATAATTATTTCTTACAGTATAGAGGTGAGGATTAAATATAAGAATAGAGGTAGAATAAAGAACTCTTACAACTCAAGAACAAAAAAACAACCCAATGAAAAAATGAACAAAGGACTTGAATAGACATTTCACCAAATAAGATATACAAATGGCCAATAAGCACATGAAAAGATGCTCAACATCACTAGTCATTAGGGAAGTGTAAATCAAAGCATGATGAGATACTATTGCGTACACTTTAGGATGCTATTATTGAAGAGAAAAAAAAAAAACCCCAAAATATATATTGGCAAGAATGTAGAGAAATTGGAACTCTTGTGCACTGCTGATATGAATGTAAAATGAGAGGGCCACTATGGAAAATAGTTTGATGGTTCCTCAAGAAGTTAAACAGAGAACTACCATATGATCCATCAGTTCTACTTCTAGGTAAATCCCCAAATAATTGAAAACAGGGACTCAGACAGATACCTGTACACCCAGGTTCATAGTTGCATTATTCACAATAGCTAAAAGGTAGAAGCAACCCAAGCATCCAGTTACAAATGAATAAAGTGTGAGGTATATATTCATTGGGATATTATTCAGCCTTAAGAAGGAATGAAGTTTGGACACATGCTACAACAGGGCTGAAACTTGAAGACTTTATATAAGTGAAATAAGCCAGTCACAAAAGAACAGATATTATGTGTCTACTTATGTGAGGTCTTTATGGTATTTAGATTCATAGAGACAGAAAATAGAATGGTGATTACCAGAAATAAGGGAAAAGGGCAATGGGAAATTAGTGTTTAATGAGTACAGAGTTTCGGTTTGGGAAGATGAAAAAGTTCTGGAGGTGGATAGTGGTGACGGTTGCACAACATTGTGAATGTACTTAATGCCACATAATTGTATACTTGAAAGTAGTTAAAATGGTAAATTTTATGTTATGTATATTTTACCACAAAGAAAAATATGAGAATAGGGGTAGACAAAAAATTAAGTGGAAGGATCCATAACGCAAGCTAAGGTAAGAAAACTGACTAAACATTTTCAAACATCACCTTTTCTACAAGTTTTGCCTTTATTTATCCAGGGTTTACAGGGACCCCCTGGAAGTACAGGAGACAGGGGACTTGCAGGAGAACCAGTAAGTTTATCTTTACACTTTTCTAATGTGTTTCTCTCATAATGTACATTTACCTTTCCATTATTACTTCTCTGCTGTGCTGTGACTGATATGTATTAGAAAGCAGCATTTACGATAGACACCGTAGACTAATTATAGAGAATGAAAATTTTGCCGTAATGTATCTTTTAGTGCCTTTCTCGTTTCATATAGCCGAATATAGTACTGTTCTTCTGGAACTGTTAAAACTGAGCATATTTCTATTTTCAACAAAGAAAACTTTGTTTTATTGAATCTCAGAAATTCTCTTTCTGAATGGCTTGCTGTTCTTATAATTATTACATTGCCACACACACACAATCACATTTATGAAGCCAATTCTATAATAAAAGACCATATAGAGAAGCCAAACTCTACATCTCATGGGCCAAAAGGTACAAACATGACAGAAATGCTGTTGCATCAACAATACAAAAGCTTACATCACAATTTCATAAACACGATTCAATTATAGAGTTTCCATGGAAAACGAATTGTGAAAAGGAAAGACCCTGTCACACCTACTTTCTTACAATTTATTCTTTATTGCCATTGAAGTCATTCTTCTGATTAATGGTGTCAGATGTAATATGCTGTAATGTGCTTCTTAGATTCACAATACAATATAGTCTTTCAGACCACTGGGTTGATTTTATCATCAGTTGACACAAAGCTTTATAGGTGGCCTTTGCATAATTCATTTTGATAGTAGCAAGTGGAAAATTCTAACAAAGAGCTATTCTTGCCATAGCTCTTTTCTCATTTATATAGTTAACCTATAAGTTCTCTAAACAATTAGTAAAGATTTGAAATATGTATAATTCTTTTCAAATAAACAATGTTAGATTTGGCATTAATTTTATTCTATTAAATCCTTCTCGGTTTCCCCCCTATTTTGTGTTTTAACCTGCCATCCCACTTCTAATATTTATTGGACCTAAAATAATACAACTATCTTTAGCATTATTTACTTAAATATCTGGCTCCCCTAAAAGTTCTGTAAGTTCTTTAAAGTCAGAGATCATTTCTTTTATCTTTGCAATCTCCTTTCCTGGGATAGTGTCTGACACATTAAATCTACTCAATGTGCGTTCGTTAAACTGAATTGAGAAAAGGTCGTTTACCCCGAGGCATAGTCATTCAGCTGGTAGGTAACATTACATGAAGTGAAATGTAATGAAAACTAATTGAGTCTCCTACATGTGGCTATCCAGTTTTCCCAGCACCATTTATTGAATAAGGATTCTTTTCCCCAGTGTATGTTTTTGTCTGCTTTGTCAAAGATTAGGTGGCTATATGAGGATGGTTTTATGTCTGGGTTCTCAGTTCTGTTCCACTGGTCAATGGCTCTGTTTTTGTGCCAGTACCATGCTGATTTTAATATTACAGCTTTGT
>RJWJ010017836.1:6130-32512 GCA_004363605.1 Indri indri | reverse complement strand
CACCTCTTGGCTGAAAGAGTCGCTTCCCCACATTTGCCTGGTGATTTAAATTCATGCCTTGGAAAAATGACCACGAGCCCTTTCCATGAATCCCAGGGCTCCCTGGCAGTCACACTTAACAGCTGTTCAGTACTAGAATGCCAATGGTCCGTGGGTTTCACACACTTATTTTGCTACCCATCTTTTGCAGGGTGAGCTGGTTTGGGAAGGGAGCCTTCTGTGGGCTGATACTGCCTTAGTCTTCTTCAAGTGCCTTTTTGTTTCATGAGCCCTTCCCAGTGAAGCACTCGAAACACATTTGATGGTGAATGTCTCATTCAGCAAAGCACAGAAAGCAGACCAGCTACAGAGAGATCTTTGTGCACTGCCACCAAATTCTGGATTTCAGTATCATTATAGATTGAATAGGAATCATACAGTTGATAGATTATTTTTTTAAAAAAAAAAAGGAACTTCATATGCATGCTAATTTCCACACTAACTTTTCCTGGTTATAGACAGAAAAAGCACGTTACTTCCAATCAAGGCTCTGCCAGCTGGGAGTTGTGCAAAGTTAGTCATGTTATTTTACCAATATACAGAAACTCTCTGCAGTTTTTAGTACACAGGTAGCCACCACTGTCTTAAATTAATAGTAATTCCTATTACAGATGCAAAGTATTCCAATCACAGGATCAGAAGAGCTCAGGGAAAATGAAATAGTAAAAATGTAAAAGATAATAGATATGCCAGCCTGCAGACCAGGAGCCCCGTGCTCATATATCAGTGTTCCTATAATTCCAGTGATTAGTAGCTGTTAAAGGATTATGCTATTCCAGTAAAATGTAGTTTTGAAATTTGGGGGACAAGTGATAACTATGGCTGCTCTCAGAATTCAAATGATTATTTTAAAAAGAAAAACTGGCCCTAATAACCTGGTTCGGAAAAAAAAAAAAAAAAAAAGAGACAACCAAATTTTCTCACAGAACTGGTTTAGCCTTTTTATCCTCTTTTTATCCTCTTTTTAGCCCAAATCTCTCAGATGTCCCAAATTTTCAGAGCTGTGGAGGCTGCCCTGCAGGGGCCTGTGGTGTCTCCCAGGCTGGGCGGACTCCAACACCAGGAACAGATGCCCAGACTTGATTAATCCAATGTAGATAATGAAGTTAGCTGAAAAAGCTGCCTTGCCGGTAGGTTTTTAAGCAATAGCTTTCTCCTCTATGCTAGTGTCTTTCCTCTCTGGGCAGCATTTTTATTAGGAGATGCAAGTTGAAACTGTGCAGAATCTGTGACCTTAATTTACCTAGAGTCCCCTTACCACTCACAGCCGGTTGTTGCTTTTGCAACTGAAAATCCAATTAGCTATGCTTAGTCGAGTGTTTATCTCTGCTGTTCGAAAGTTTAAATGGCTCTTTGACTCTTTCCCCCACCAAAGGTCTCCACAAAGCCATGGATAATTGACGCAGAATTGAATGGACCCCAAGTTTTTCTCTCTGTGGCTGCGGTTGCTCTGAGCTGGAGAAAGTTTTGTGGATAAGGCAGGGAGGGAACTCGCTCTGTCACTGTCCCTCAAGGGCCTCTGTCAGGGGAGAGACACTTCGTGGTGACAGAAACAAACACTTCCAAGCAAAGGTAGAAACAAAAGGGAAAATGAAGATTGCAGCTGGTTCCCAGGTTA
This sequence comes from Indri indri, assembly GCA_004363605.1. Taxonomy (NCBI): domain Eukaryota; kingdom Metazoa; phylum Chordata; class Mammalia; order Primates; family Indriidae; genus Indri; species Indri indri. Next base: position 30,855 of record RJWJ010017836.1, on the reverse strand, counting down.
AGATTTCGCTCTCTACGACCACATGCAAAAGCGCTCAGTGTGCTATAACCTAACCCCAGCCTTTGAATCCAAAGCTGCACAGTTACAAACGTTTTCAGATTTTAACCACCCACCCATTATGTTTTAAAGCACAAAATACTTCCAGCAATAATTTTATAAATCATAAAATAAATTGGCAACTTTGTTCATTGAAGCTGATAAAAATTAATCCTGAAAGGTTTGTGTTGTGTTTTTTAGCATTTTTGTGGTTTTATAAAGTTACCAAATGTTTAGAGTAAGTACCTATGGCATATCTGTGTCCATCTTTATATCTATGGAGACTTCTCAGAAATTTTTTCTTTTTAAAAAACGACTTTGTCAGGTAGTGATTTCTGCTTGACCAACATATTCATTTTACAATGAAATATATACCTTTGTTTTCAAAGCCCGTGGCAATTATATTGCTAACACCTTGGCCCTGAACGTCAAATATAATTTATATATTCTTTCTAGGTAAATGTTCCTTAAAAATCATGCTCAGTATGTTTGAGGACAACATTAAAAACATTTAAGAAATTAAAGTGAAAAGTAAAAATTGAAAAGAAATAAAAGGCACAGAATGGAAAGAAAGAAGCAAAACTGTTTTTATTCAGACAGGATCCTATACATAGAAAACCCTAAGGAATACACACACACACACGCACACACACACACATACACACACATGCACACACAACCCCTTTACTAACAAACTACTTCAGTAAGACTACAGAATACAAGATCACTATATAAAAACCCATTCTATTTCCCTGTACTAGCAATGAACAACCAAAATTGAAATTAAGAAAACAATTCCATTCACAATAGCATCAAAAAGATTAAAATACTTAGAAATAGATTTTAAAAGTTCAACACTAAAAACTACAAAGCACTGCTGAGAGAAATTAAAGAAGACCTAAAAAACGGTAGAGACATTTCATTTTCCTGGGTTGGAAGAGTTAACACTGTTAAAATGGCAATTCTCTTCAAATTGATATATAGATACAACACAATCTCTATGAAAATCCCAGCAAGATTTGGTTTGCAGAAATTGAAAAACAGATGCTAAAAATTCATATTGAAATGCAAAGGACCCAGAATAGCCAAAGACAACTTTTAAAAAAAAAAAAAAGAACGTATTTTTGTTTACCAATTCCAAAACTTACCAAAAAGCTATAGTAATTAGACAGTATGGTACTGGCATCAGGACAGACATACAGATTAATGGAATTAAATCCAGAGCCCAGAAATAAGTCCTTACATTTACCATCAATTAATTTTTAACAAAGTGCCAAGGCAATCCAGTGGGGAAAGGAAAGTCTTTTCAGCAAATGATTTTCAGATAATTGGATGTCCACACACCAAAAAAGATAAATTTAGACTTCACGCCACAGACAAAAATTTACTCAAAATCGACCAGAGACCCAAATGTAAGAGTTAAAACAATAAAACTTTTAGAAGAAAAACAGGAAAAAAAAAATCTGTGAATTTGTCAGGCAAAACATTCTTAGATATGACACAAAAGTATGAGTCATAAAAGAAAAAAATGTATAAATTGAACTACATCAAAATTAAAACCTCCTGTTCAAAAGTCAGCATTAAGAAAGTGAAAAAGAGATTAGACTCCAGCCACCAACTGGAAGACAGTATTTGTAACTCATACACATGATGGATAACATAGATAAAGACAATGTAATTTTTAAAATGAGCAGATTTAAACAGGCATTTTATTAAAAAGATATACAAATGCCTAATTAGCATGAACATGTTCGTTATCATTAACTGTTAGAGAAATGCAAATCAAAACCACAGTTAGATACCACTCCATACTCATTAGAATGACTATAATCAAAAAGACAGATAACAGCAAGTATTGATGACCATATGGTAAACCTGGAACCCTCATAAATTGATGGTGGGAATGTCAAATGGTACAGCCACTTTGGAAAGCAATTTGGTAATTTCTTAAAAAGTTAAATATACATTTACCATACGACCCAGCGATTCCGCTCCTGGGTATATACCCAAGAGAAATGAAAACATATGTCTACAAAAAACTAGTACACAAATGTTCACGGCAGCATTGTTCATCGTGGACAAAAAGTGGAAATAACCCAAATGTCCATCCATTGGCGAATGGATGAAGAAAGCTTGCTACGTCCACATGATGGAACGCTCCTCAGCAACAAAAGGGAATGAAGTACTGATACACAACAGCATGGGTGAACATCAAAGACCTTACAGTAAATGGAAGATGCCAGATGAAGAAGACTACAGACTTCATACTGTGTGAGTCCAGTTTCATGAACCGTCTGGAACAGGCCAATACAGAGAGACAGAAAGCAGATGAGCGGTTGCCTGGGGCTGAGGATGGGAACAGGGAGTGACTACAAATGGGCAGGAGGGGTCTTTTCCAGGTACGGAAAAGTCTTAAAATTGGATCATGGTGGTTGTTGCACAACCCTAGAAATATACGAGAAATAAAATCATCAAACAGTATACTTACAGTGAGTGAATTATTGAGGGATTGCACAATTATATCATACAACAAATTCAAAAAGATTAATATTCAAACTCTGGATTAAGCTCTGAAGTCACAGCTATAAAATGAAATGCCTTCCGTGGCAATATGCGGTGCAATATTACATTAACCATCATGTCCTTTATACATGAGAATAACATTTGCATACTTCATGTATTAAGTATCTATTTTAGAGTCTCCTTATAATTTGAAACATGCCCCTTTAATAGGAATGAATATGCAGACAGAGAAGCTAAGTAGATTGTCCACAGACGGATGGAATTTATCAAATCCCATGGGCCTCACTTGCATATGATGAAATTACAATTTCGACCTATCTTACAGAAGAAAAACAGGAACAAAATAATCTTAACTGTAACTGATAAATTGATTTTACTGCCTATTCAATAATCAGTATCGCCTTAAAACTAAATGCACGGTGTCAATCTCTAAATGTGTAAGTTTTACTGACAGCAAACTAGGAATCAATTGATATCCATTAAGACATATAATTTCCATATAAAGACAAAAGTGGCTGTCACTTAATCTCCTTATTCTGAATATTGGCAATTGCAAACAAAGAACGAAGCATTTATCCTGCTGTACTCATTTTCTATTGCTGTATCACAAGTCACCAAACACTTAGTGACTTGGAAACAACACACACACACACGTTATCTCACAGCTGTGTAGGTCAGAAGTCCAGGTGGGCTCTGGGTTCTCTGCTTAGGCCAAATTTAAGGAGTCAGCCAGCCTGAGTTCTTATCTAGAGGCTCTGCATAGGAATCTGCCTCCAAACTCACTCCAGTTGTGAGCAGAATTCAGTTCCTTGTGGTTGCAGGACTGAGGTGGCTGATTCCTCGGCTCCTGGGGAGCACACACGCTCCTTCTCACGCAGTCACCCCTCCATCTGCAAAGCCAGCGACAGCGTGTCGACTCTTTCCTGAGCTTCTTCCTCCTCTGCTGCCAGCCCAGGAAACTCTTGCTTTCAAAGGGCTCATGGGAGTAGATTCAGCCCATGCAGACAATACCCTTCATTGCATCTGCAAAATCTCTTTTGGCCACCGTATGCATGGGAGGAACACCACAAGGCTAAGGTCGTAGAGGTCATACCTACCTCATCTGCCTTTCTTACTGAACCATATTTAAAGGCAACTGAATCTCCCTCATTGATGAGTGAAAGTACTAAATGCAGAAGGAATAGCATAATTAGGAAACTCACCATTTTATAACTCCCTAGTAAAATAATTGATTTAGGCAAAGATTGTCGGAGGCGGGGGGAAGAAACACAGAGCAGATGCCGGCTGAAGGGGGAGCTTGACAGCCGGGCACACCCGAGCCCACTTCAGAGACGTGACTGCAGAGACCCTAAGTGGCATGTGTGCCTGCTACAAAGTGCACAGCACCAACTGTGAAGCACTCTTGCTACAAAAAGTTGAAGCTAATATGATCAAGTAGTTAGAGTTTACTTTCAGTTTACGGGAAACATAGGAAACAGAAGTTCAATTTAAATGACACCATTTAGAAGCAAACAGAAAAATCCAGAATGTGGAACATTCTATAAGACAACAGGTCCAGTTTCTTCAATTAACTGTGTGTGCACATTTGCGTGTGTGTGTGTGTGTGTTTGTGTGTGTGCAGAAAGCGGGACGGGAGCTGTTTTAGATTAATAGATATTATTACCAATTACAAGAACAATATTTGGATCCTAATTCAAACCAAAAGTTAAAGGACATTTTTAGGTTAACCAGAAAAATGTGACTGAAGACTTAGTATTGGAGTACACTGAGAATAATCAGAAATTTCATTGATTGATTAGGATAAAGATATTGAGGTTATATAAGAAAGCATTCATATTTTTTAAGGATGCATATGAAATGCTATTAGTGGTTTGCTAATTATTACACTTTAAAATATTTCAGCAACCAGAAAAAGGGGATAAAAAAAGCAAGGATAGAAAATGTTAAAATATTGAATGTAGGTGGGTAAATACACACACACACACACACACACACACACACACATGTACATATAGGGGTTCATTATTCTAGTCTACTTTTGTGTATATCAAAAAAACTTTCTAAACAAACAATTTTGTTTCAGAGCTTCCACTCACTGGGCACCTGCTGAGAGCCAATGGTTGTGTGAAGGGCTCCGTGTACGTGTACGTTACCTGCCGAATCTTCACAACAGCCTTGGGGGGCAGGTGCTACTGGTGTCCCCACTTAATAGCTAAGAAAACCAATGAAATAACCCCCCCCTTTGGGGTGTAGCAAACAGGTCTGCCAATCACCTGTTATCTCAGCAAAGCTTCAGAGGCCCAGTAGATGAAAACGTCCACATTTTCCATTTCATAAAACATTTTTACAGATCGGCCACAGCACAGGCTGGAGGGCAGTCCCCGAGCACGGGGGGCACCTTGGTAAGGTATGAGAAGAGAGAAAAGCAGTTGACAGGCAGGGGGCAGAGGGTGAAAGAGGACCAAGGGAGCCACTGAAAAGCAAGAAGGGGAGAGGGAAGCGGGACAGCGAGCGGGAAGGATGAGGTCCCGGCACACGGATGGCGTCACGGCAGGGGCAGGGGGAACAGAGCAAAGGGGAAGGCGTGTGCTGGACCCGGACCTGGAGTGTCAGGCAAGAAAACCCGAGTATCAGACAAACTTACTCCAACCACGGCCCACCCTCCACTCTTCCCCAATCCCTAATACCAGGCAAAAGTGAGAAGGCCACGGAGAAAAAAGAGGGAGCAGACGTCAAACACGGACACGTTATGTGTAACAGACGGCTCTGCCTAAGCGTAATTACAGACGGGTGCCCTGGGCTCGCTCCCCACGCTCCCCATCAGTCGCTTCCCCGCGACCATGACCTTCCAAGTCTGAACTCAGCTTCTCCGGACCAGCGCCAAGCTCACAAATTAAGAAGAAATTATTCATTTAAACAATTTTTGATGTTATCAGCTTAAGTGAGATGAAATTCACAGCCCATCCGTGCCCGGGGAGGCTGACCTCACCTCGGGGAAGAGGCCGTGCAGCTGAGGCTACGGCACAGGGCTGCGTTGGCGCCAGCAGGCGAGCAGGTCAAAGGCTCCAGAGCCGGGGTTAGGCAAGGCTTTAATCCAAACGATGGCAAACTCAAGTTTGGGGCGTTGTATGTGTGCCTGGGGCGATGGCAGACAGGAAAGGAGGTACAGAAGGGAGAGAGAGGAACAGAAAACACAAAGGAAGAAAGAATCATTGATGCATCTCAGAAATTGGAATGAGAGCTGCAGGGAAAGGCAGGGTGATCACCATCTTCCAGTGACGTCTTAACTAACAATAGGGAACTACTCACTCACATCGTGTTATAAAAATCCCTTAGTTTCCCAGCACATTATTCATAGTGGCCAAAAAGCAGAAACAACCCAAACGTCCATCAATTGGTGGTGAACAGATAAACAAAATGCAGTCTATCCATGCAATGGAATCTTACTCAACTATACTAAGGGATGAATTTCTGATCCATGGTACAACCAGTTGGGATCTTAAAGACGGGCTGAGAGAAGCCAAACACCAAAGGCTGCAGAGTATGTGATCCCTGTATGTGGAATGTCCTACACCGGCAAATCCACAGAGAAAAAATTAGATTAGTGGTTGCCAGGGGAGGGGGGAACAGGGAGTGACAGCCGTTGGGTACAGAGTTTCTTTTGGGGGTAATGAGAATGTTCTGAAACATTTTCTAAACTGGGTTCTAAAACACTGTGCAGATGGCTGCACAACTCTGTGAATACACTAAAAGTCACTCAACTGTCAACTTTCAATGGGTGGATTTTATGCTATGTGAAACATATCTCCACAAAACTGTGAAAAAATAAATGTAAAAGGTTTTCACTGTGAAACAAATAGATAAATAATTCCTTTTTCCCTTCCCTCCTAGAGAAAAGGAGTTTCTCTCTCTTGTTATCATGGGAGTTTTGTTTTCTGGGTTTTAGTATAAAATCAGAGGCAAAAGAGAGCATTTATGCGGATGGGAGTTCAACAACCACCATAAAAATAATGAAACGAAAGCCAAATCCTTTTTAGTTATCTGTTCCCCACCCAAATCCTGAGGATCAGAACAAGATTTCTCTGTGTGGGGAAGGCCATTAGCTTTCCACACCTTTTCCTCTAGCGCGTACGGGTGACACTTCACATCTGCGTCTCCAAATCACGTCCATCACCTTCCACCGCTGTACTTCTCGGTCACCAAAAAAGCTCTACCCACAGAGGACCACGTTCATAGACCGGCTAATTTTTGTAAACTATTAAATAATAAAAGTGGTTTACCAAAACACAAAGACTTTGCACCAGTGTCTACTTAACTTGAATAAAAGAGAACATCTTAACTCCTTCTTTAAAAAATCTATCCAGGTCTTACTGGGTGACCCTCTACCTTTTATACTCACTCTTTCCTTTCCGGTAGTCTTTGAAGCATTATCAGAGCAGAGAAGGAGAACCGGGAATCGGAACAAGTCACTTCACCTCTCTGTGTCTACATCTCCTCGCCCGCAAATGAAAGAAAGAGCAGCCTAGAAAGTTCTGGTAGAACACTCTGTCTCTAAGGGGTCTATCAATCGTGTATAATCACGGAAACAACTGCACCCACAAACGAACTTCTAGGGAACTTTAATTTCTTGGAATTTTAATGAAGTAATTTTCTCCAGCAACAAAATAATTCAAAAACTGAAACACAGAGCTCCCCAGCAAACCACCTCAGTAACGGTGGGAGGCAAACAAGGCACGAAGAAAGGAAGGACACATCCTATTTTCTTACATTCAGTGGTTCTGATTTCATGTAAAAACCCAAGAATTACCCGTTTATCTCATCACCACGGGCAGATTAACACCATGGCTAGCTGGCAGGCCAAATAATGAATCCTACCCTGGCTGAAAATATTATTCAAGAAATTTTTTGGAGAGCAGGAACTGTTTCCTGAGAATGAAAAAAAAAAAAAAAAAAAGAATGTGAACGATAGCTCTTATCTAACCCTGCTGACCATCACCTCTAAACACACGGCCAGCTTTTCAGAAGGCAGATGCCAATGGAACACCCTATGTCTTCATAGGCCTTGAAACTAAGGCAATTCCCGTGCAATTCTAATTTCTTCAGGCACTAAGTGCTGGGTAACTCCAAAGCACTCCTACACAACAACACGTCTGCCAGCTCTGCCCAGAGCTGGGGCTCAGCCAGTGAGAGATGGGTCCCTGGCCCACATGCACACATATCATGGGGCTGGGGGGTCCTTGTGACTGCTGAACAGACACTGTTATTCCTGGAGCTACAGGAGTAAGAGTAACCGACGTGGTCCTGGCCAGAAAGAACGGCACACAAAACCCATAAACACGTGAAAACTAATGAGATCAAGTGATCCAGCCCCACGCTTTGGAAGGAAATTGCCAACCATAGAGTGGAATAATGTTTCTGAAGCCACACGCCAACTCCCCGTGGCCACAGGAGGCACAAGGGCAGTTTGGGAAGCTGAGGCCGTCAGACAAGCTCAGGTCCTGAAGGAGGGCGGTGGAGACACATCAGCTATTAAGGGGGGTCCACAGAGAGAGAGCTGCTTTTGCTTACCAAACACCCAATCCTTTGATTGGGGCAACCCCCTAAACCACTGTAAGACTCAGAGTCACACTAGTCAGCTTCCCAGTAGCTTATTCATAAGATACATCGCTGGGAATATGAGTCATCATTAAGAACCTCATTAATTGCATGAGATTTCCTTCATCCCCAGCTGTGGCTATAAAGGATATAAAGCATTAGGGCTGCATTTATATGTTGCTGTCGTATCACCCAATTTCACTACTGAAATTATAGTACGCAAAACGTGCAAGCAGGACTTACCGATTTTCTGATTGAAAATCTTGTCAAAGGTTATTTCATTTCTCTCCTCAAGATATTTCTGCATCACGCTCCGGATACTGAAAGGGAAGAGAGACACATGTTTAACAATACAGCCTGCATCGCGACTAACTGTCCCCAGAATGAAAAAGATACAGATGCTTGACTCAAGGATATGGACTTTATGAGGGACATCCTCTTGCCGACATTGGTGACCACATGAAACGGCGGACTAGACCAACAGCTGGAAATGTCACGGTGTTAGCCACTGTGCTCCGCTGCGACACGGGGCCAACCCGACATGTAGAGACTCAACTACAGAATAAGGACTTTGAAAACCCACCTTGAATACAATCACTCTCCCAAATATGCACACACCACATACCCTCCACACACAACCCATACACGCGACAAATTCTGCTAATCAATCAATAAGCTTCCTTCTAAAACAAAGGTAAAAGTTCCCTAGACATATGACTGATACTCAAAAAGTCATATTTCTATACACCAATAATAAACAATGAGAAAACATAATTAGAAGGAAGACTTCATTTGCAATCAAATAAAAAACATCAAATACCTTGAAATTATTCTTCCAAATTATGGGCAAGAACTTTACGGGGAAAATTACAAATTGTACTGAGAGACATTAAGAAGATTTAAAGAAATGGAAAGATACACCACAGTTATGAACAGAAAGATTTAATATTGTAAAAATTGAAAGTTTACCCAAATTTATCTATAAAATCAATATAATTCCCATCAATATCCCAACAGGGTTTTTCATAGGACATAGAAACAGATAAGCTCTTTCTAACGTTTATACAAAACAGTCAGACATGGTGGCTCGCTCCTGTAATCCCAGCTACTCAGGAGGCTGAGGCAGGAGGATCGCTTAAGCCCAGCAGTTCAAGGCTGCGGTGAGCTATGTTCATTCTACTACACTCCAGGCTGGGTGACAGGGCCAGACCCTATCTCTAAAATAAATAAATAAAATAGGATTTACACAAAACACCACCAGATCAAGAACAGCCAAAACGCTTATGAAGAAAGAGAACAAAGATACTGGGATTTATTATGAAGCTAAAATAATTAAGATAAACAAAGCTATTAAGGAAATGGAATAGCACAGAAACAGAGCCACACACAGATGGAACTTTGATATATAACAGAAGTAGCAAGTCAGAAAAATGGGGAAAGGATGGATTATTCACTAAGTGACCCCCCAAGAGTGATTATCCAAATGCAAAAAAGTAGAAAATTGAATCTCTATCATCCACTGATGGTGAAAGTGAACAATTTAGCATTATTTTTTTTTTTTTACTTTTTAAAACAAACTAAATGAGGTATACCTTATATATAATTAAGTGCATATTTTAAGTGTACCATTAGATGAATTTTTGACCAACATATACACCCATTAACTACTATCCTAATCAAAATATACAATATTTCTATCACCCCAAAAAGTACCCCTTTACAGTCAATCCGTCCACATTCTAGAATCCAAGCAACTATTGATCTGCTTTTGTTAACAGAGATTGCATGCCCCAGTTCTAGAATTTTACATAAATAAAATTATACAATATGTTGTCTATTGTGTCTGGCTTTTTTCACTTGACATGAGACAGCTTCACCCATATTGCTACGTGCATAAGAATTTAGTTCGTTTCTATTGCCAAACAGTACGCCATGTGTGACTATTCCACAATTTGTTTATCCATCCATCTGTGGGTAGACATTTGGGGAGCATCCAGTTTGGAGCTATTATGAATAAAGGAGCTATAAATATCCATGTATTAGTCTTTTATGGGCACGTGTTTTCATTTTTCATGGATAAATACCAAGAAATGAAATTGTTGGTCATAGGGTAAATTATAACGTACATGAAAAACTTCTGAACTATATTCCAAAGTGGTTGTACCATTTTACATTCCCACCAATGTACGATAGTTCCAGTTGCTCCACATCCTTGTTAACACTTGTGTTGTAAGACTTTTCCAATTTCAGCCACTCCCTTGGGTGTGTGGTGGTATCTTCTCTTCTTTTAATCTGTATTTTAGTAGTTTGCATTTCCCTAACGAACATGTTGAGCGTGTTTGTACAGGATTGTTAGAATTTGCGTATCTTCTTTTGTGAGGTATGCATACAAATCTTTTGTCTATCTTTTAATTGAGTTGTTTGTCTTCTTATTACTCAGTTGTACAACTCCTTTATTTAGCCTGGAAAAAGTCCTATATCAGATATATGTGATGATAATATTTTCTCCCAGTTGGCACCATGACTTTTCATTTTCTTCACGGAATCCTTCTAAGAGCAGAAGTATTTAATTGATGAGTTCCAATTTATTGATATTTCTTTGAGGAACAGTCTGTACTAAGAAATCTTTCATATCCCAAGGTCAGGAAGATTTTAATCTATATTTCCTTTAGAAGTGTTAAAGTTTTAGCTTTTGTGCTTAGTTAGGTCCAATATCCATTTCATGTTAATTTTTGTGAATAGTAAATTTTGTGCATAGTAAATTTTATGTATAGTAAAAAGTAGGAATCAAAGTTCTTTTTTTCCTTATAACATCTGTTTTAGTGCCACCTGTTGAAACATTGAGTTATCCTGGCTCCTTTTTTGATTCAATATTAAATATGTGTAGGTCTATCTTTGGACCATCCTATTGCATGGATCTGTACCTGTCCTTACACGAATACTATCTTGTCTTGGTTGTTCCTTTTCTAACTTAAGAATTTAGATCAATGAATTTAAAAATTTCTAATGTAACCATTTAAAGTCATAAAATTCTCTCTAGGGATTGATATAACTGCATCTCACAGATAATATCGATATATTCTATTTTCATTCAATTCTAATTATTTTCTAATTTCCCTTGAGATTCCTTCCTTGACCTATGAGTTATTTAGAACTGTGTTGCTTCATTTCTAAATACTTGGAGATTTCCAGTTGTCTTTCTGTTATTAAATTTTAGTTTAATTCCTTGGTGGTCAGAGAACATACTTTGAATGATTCAGTTAAGATTTGTTGATATTTGTTTCACTGCCTAGAAAATGATCTATCTTGAGTATTTTATGTGCACTTAAACAGAATGTATATGCTGCTATTGGATGGACTGATCTAGAAATGTCCACTAGGTCAAGCTGGTTAACAGTGTTCCTTAGATTTCCTATACCCTTACAGATTTTCTGCCTACTTTTTCTATTTGGATTATTTCCTGTATGGAGCTATTACAAATAATGCTTTTATGAACAGCCACCTGTAAGTCTGTGTGGAGATATTTCTTGTAGGCAGAAACAGGTAAGCAAATTACCTAGATCATAGGGTAAATATGTTTTAAAGCATTTTTTTAAGAAACTCCCAAACTACTTTTCATTTTGGCTGTGCCATTTAACGTTCCCATCAGCAATATAGAAATGAGAATTCTCATTTCTCCATGGCCCTGAACCCACTCATTTTATGACTTTTATTTTAGCTATTCTAGTGGGTGTGAAGAAGCATCTCATCGTGGTTTTAATTTCCATTTCACTAATGAGTAGTGATACTAAGCATTTTTTCATGTGTTTATTAGCCATTCATGCATCTTCATTGGCGAAATGTCTACTCAAATATTTTGCCTGTTCTGAGGAATGGTGTCTTAATGTTCAATTGTAAAAGTTCTTTATATATTCTGCATACAAGTTATTTATCATATATGCGATTTTCAAATATTTCTCAGAGTCTATTATTTATCTTTGCACTTGCTTAATGCTGTCTGTAAAGGGCAAAGGCTTCTAAATTTTAATTAAACCCAATATATAAATACTTTTCTTTTATAGATTGCGTTTTTGATGTCACATCTGAGAAACTTTTGCTTTGTTTGCTATTTTAAAAAAATTACTCCATGGGGATGCAATCAGCAAAATCTTGGGTATGGGAAACTACACAACAAATGACCCAATTTCTTTAACAAAAAAATCACAAGAGGAAATAATGATGACAGAAGAACATGTAGGTAAAAAAACTTAAAAGAATTACAATAAGACAATACATGGACTTTATATGAAATTCAATTTAAGTAAAAAAAAATATTTTAGAAAATTGGAGAAATGTAAATATGGATTAAATATTTGATGATATTAAGGAAGCCTTTTTTTAAAGCAGTGGCAACATGTTGTGCTTATGCTTTTGTGTTTTAAAAGAGTCCTTATCTTTTACGAATACATACAGAAATATTTATAGATGAGATGATATAACATGTCTAGATATATTTCAAAATAATATAGGTATAGGGGAAACAGGAGGTATAGGTGAAACAAGACTGGCTATGTATTAATAACTGATGAAGCTGATGAAGCTGACAGTTATTAATACATCAGTTTCATACTGTTATTCTCTCCTGTACATGTTTGAAATTTTCATTACAGAAAACTTTGAAGAATCAAATTCTGGCCTCCAGACTCCAGGATTACTACTTTCCCGTCCCTCTTCATGTAAATACGGCCTATATCTACCATACCTATTGATGGCAGGCCTAACAGATTTTTTTTTAACTGAATACCAACTAGTTGGAGATCCGCCAACCCTATCTGTCATGGCCTATTGGGGTCCTGCTATATAGATACACAGTAAGTATAATAAATACTGTACCATAATTTTAAACTTTTTTCCTACTACTAAACTGGCTGAAAGACCAGCCACCAGATACCTGCTCGCTCCTAGCCCAGGAATAGGTAGACTAGGTTATACTTCAACACCTGCAGTAGAGAAACTACACCATGCATGACAAGCTAGATACCTCCCATTACTAAAAGCCCCCACATTCTTCTATATAAGGTTTAATCCTGTTTTATTCTAATGTCCAAAATAAAATGAGTTTAAACAAATATTTTAAACAATACGCAATGTATTGCCTAAAAAGACCAGTAGCGCATAATAAGGTAGTTATGAAGATCAAGCCAGACAGGAAGAGGGAGCTGCTTAAACCGTAACCAGCAGGCACATGAGAGCTCTCACCATTACTGGCCATCGAGAAACCCAAAAGGCAGAGTGTTTTTTAAAGATAAGACGACCAAGAAATCATACCAAGATTCAGCTCCCCCCAAAAGAAACTACTTTTTTTCACATGTAGTTACTAAAATATTTTCTACAAACTACTCATCGAGCACCCAGAATAGAGCTACACTCTCCAAAGGCACAATAAAAAGTTCACTGCTAGATTTAAAACCACCAAACCTCACCAGATTCCAAAGCAGTCTGTAAAAGTATCTTCTATGGTTTCATGTCAACTCTTCCCAAGTTTCCTCAGTTTCCCAGATCTTTGGGAGAAAACTCTCATATATAATTTGCATATTATTAAGCAGTTCAGCACAGGACAAACTACATTCAGAAGATCATGACCCAATTAAGCTAAACGTGAATTTAAGTTCCTTTGTGTTTTTGCTACGATATTTTGACAATCCACATTCTGTTTTTAATGCCTTTTCCTTTGCAATATATAACTGGATATTAAAGTGACATTAAATACACTCGACTGTCACTGGCCCAAGAAAACAGTCATATACAAAAGTCATCCTGGAACAGACACCATTTGAAGCATGAACAAATTTATGGGATTATCAGTTTACCTAATCAAAGACACTAAACCCTCAAAATCTAAGCCATCTCTTTAAATTGGCTACAATGATCATTTCAGAATCCATGCACCTTTCTATCGAAACCCTTTAAAATCAGCAATGGTACAGAAGCAGCTGTGTTGCGCGGTTGTGTTGTCGCCTGTGTCAAGTAAACATCAGCGGAGAGACCGGAGGCAGAGACACTCGTGTAGGAGGGGTTCAGCCCACTCCTTGTCTCCGAGAGTCATTTTCCTAAAATACAAATCTGACCATGTAATTATCTCATTTGAAAGATTCCAAGGGCCTCTCATTTTGCCCAATGTCTAAACTCCTTAGCACGCTGCAGGGGGCACTTCCAAAGAGGCTGCAGCAACCACAGCTTGCGGTTGTCTTTCTCGAGTTGCAGCCACGCTTGGTATTTTACTTTCCATAAAAGAAACAGGCTCTTTCATTGCTCAATCATTCTGTAAACGACATTCCCTCTAATGCCTTTTTTTTTTTTTTTTCACACGGAAATCTCCTACTCATCCTCCGTGACCCAGTTCAGGTGTCACCAACACTACAGACCCATCCTCGACTCTTCAGAGTGGAGCCCTCCCTCCGGCTTCTGTTCCCCTTGTCACTGTCACTGTGGTATCATCCCCTATGATGGACTGTAATGATTAACATCTCTGTGTCGCCCTCTACACTTGTGAACGCCCGAGGGACACTGGCAATCATCCTGGTACTCAGTCCCCCACCTTCGACTCCGCGGCACCCCAAAGGATTCAACATGTCACTGTGAAATGTCCACAAAGGAGCGAATGAATAAGTATCGCTTTTCTAAGTAAATTCCACAAACTGATATAAGCATACTCAAGTCACTTAATATTTGCTAAGGATCCACGGGTCTGGAAGTATTCTGGTCACAAGAATGTAGAAAGATGAATTAGACTCATTCATTAATACTAAATTTGTACCCAAGAATTGGTTCTAGGCCAGGCGCAGTGGCTCACGCCTGTAATTGTAGCACTCTGGGAGGCCAAGGTGGGAGGATTGCTTGAGCTCAGGAGTTCGAGACCAGCATGAGCAAGAGCGAGACCCCATCTCTACTATAAATAGAAAGAAATTAGTCAAAAACAACTAAAAATAGAAAAATTTAGTCGGACACAGTGGCACGTGGCCGTAGTCCCAGCTACCTGGGAGGCTGAGGCAGGAGGATCGCTTGAGCCCAGAAGTTTGAGGTTGCTGTGAGCTAGGCTGATCCACAGCACTCTAGCCCAGGCAAGAGAGTGAGACTCTGTCTCAAAAATAAAAGAATTGGTTCCACAATTAAGGGTGTATCTAGTGAGCTAATGAAAAGAGGGACTCTTGAAAACAAACTCTCTACCAAAACAATATTTCTATTTAACCCTCACTTTTTTTTAGAATGGTAACAACCTTGGTGTGATGACCCAGGATGTCAACTGACACCACCGGAATATGCCTTGTCTAAAATTGCTTTTCTGCACCTCTCAATAGCTTGCATCAAGGGAGCCTAAAGAAATGAAAAAGACAACCAACAGCAGTGTTTTCATTCTTAAACACTCTTATAAATGGCCATGAAAGAAAGAGCAGGTAGGGACTTTAAAATTAATATAAACTAAAAACTACAAGCCTCCACCAAGTCTTTACGTCTAGCCTATGGTGTGAACCTGTGTACATAACTCTCTCATATGTACATAATTACATATAGGAGATCAACTGAACTCTGCTGCGAGTTTTAGAGTTGGTAATTGACAACCGATAATAAATTTAGTTTTAATTAATGGACGGTATGATAGCCATCACACCCTTCTACCTGTCAGTAATGGAAACCGTTCTGCTTCAAGAATTAGCAGGGCAGTGGCCACCCAGATTAATAGCACATTTCTCAACCTCTCTTGCAGCTAGATAGTCACATGACCCAGCTCCCACCAGTGGCATCTGCAGAGAAGTGACGTCTCCTATAATACTTTCCCATCACTTCCTCCTCCTTCTGACTGAGAAATGGCAGTAACCAAAACACCTGCCTGGGCTGCGGGGCAGAAGCCCTGCAGCGGGGGTGGCGGAGCCAGCGTGCAAGCGCAGGGGTGGCCTTGCCTTGCGCAGCTAACTCCCTCCCTCGCAGTTCAGAATGTCTCTGGACCAGTGGTTCCCAAGCTCGGCTACACTCCAGGATCACCTGGGAAGACACTTTAAAATATTGGTGCTGAGCCCCCTCCACCGAGATTCTGATGTAACTTGTCTGCGGTGTGGCCTGGGCTTTGGGCCATTGTGTTTTGGGGTCTTTGTCACACCAGCTTAGGCCATGCTCTAACGAATAGAGATGGCTTTTCAATTCAAATCAAAGGGTATGGAGTTTCCTTTTGTCTATGTTTCTCAAACCTTCTTGATCTAAAAAGGAAATTCAAGACCAGAACAACCAGATTGCAAATCTGGCCTTCTACAGCGGGCCCCTCATCCACGCAGATCTGTTCCCAGACCCCCAGTGGAGTCTGAAACTGCGGAGAGTGCCAAACCCTATGTACACGGTTTTTTCCTGTATGTATACACCCATGATAAAGTTTAATTTATAATTTAGGCACAGTAAGAGATTAACGACAGGAACTAATAAGAAATAGAACGATTGTAACAAATACTGTTCACAATTCCACAGAAAGAAGATTTATTCTTATCATAGATTTTAGCAACGTCAGCACACAATTTTTTTTTTGGTCTTTCCTTAAATTGAGAACTTTCACATTTTCACTTAAAGGAATCACTGTACAGCTTCCCTTTGGCATATTCGAACTGCCAGCATCACTGCCCTTGCGCTTCGGGGCCACCATGAACTGAAATCAGGGCTACAGTCGCTCTGATGACCGAGCCAGCTGCTAAGTGACTCACGAGCTGGTAGCACCTACAGCGTGCATTCGCGCCCCAGGCGGGATGGCGCGAGATGTCACCACGATATTCAGAACAGCATTTAAAACTCGATTAAAACTTATTAACTGTTTATTTCTGAAACTTCCCATTCAATATTTTCAGACCTCAGCTGACCGCAGGTAACAAACCCCAAAAAGTGAAGCCTCAGATGAGGCGGAGCTACCCCGTACAGCTGCAAGACTTCAAAGCCGTTCTTCCAGACGAACGAAAGTCTTCAGAAACAGTTCTCCCAAAGACTTTAGGCTTTTACCACTTTCCTACCTCTGCCCCCAGTTGATTCCAGTTTCATCACTCAATAATAAATCATTAGTTTTTCTCAGCTAGCATTTTTCTCTCATAAGCTAACCTAACATTGTTTAGAGAAAACTGTTTTTCATAATTTTTTAAAAAGCCATAATGCCAAATCTGTCCAAATTTGGAGTTAAAAATAATGTTATAACCTATACCATATTTTTTGCACGTTCAAATGAATTCAAGAATTTCTGATCTCATACCACTTGAAGAATCAAATCTTTGTCACAGCTCTCTCCTAAAGAGTTGCTTTGCCAGCCTGAGCAACATAGCAAGACCCCATCTCCACAGAAAATTTTTTTTAAAAAAATGAGCAGGGCAGGGTGGTGCATGCCTGTAGCCCCAGCTACTCGGGAGGCTGAGGCAGGAGGATCGCTTGAGCCCAGGAGTTGGAGGTTGCAGTGAGCTATGATGATGTTAGCCCGGGCAATAGAGTGAGATTCGGTTTCAAAAAAAGAAGAAAAAAGTGAAATATTTTGGATATTAGCTATATCTAATATAGGATATTAAATACATATATTCTTTGGGAAGGAAAGGAAAAGATCATTCATTCATCTGTTCATTTGGCCATTCATTCATTCAAAAGATGTGTACTATTAATACATTCTTACCATGAGCAAGGCTCTGCGCTTTACTCTAGGAATAAAGTGAATCCCACCCATGCCCTGCCTTGCAGGAGCCCGTGGAGGACACAGGCAGTACCAGCGCAATGTGACATGTGACGGGTCTGCTTCCACAGGGGCTATAGCAGGGGCCAGAGCCCGATACGGCCAAACTGTGGAATCCGAGGGGCAACTGGCAGGCATGGAGGGAGGAGAAGCAACGGGACCTCTCGGGAGGGACCTTGGAAGTCCTGTTAGTCTGCACCAAATAATCAAACAAAATGGACACAGGACAACAGTAACTAAAAAAAAAAAAAATGCCAGGCCACAAATAGCCTCCACTTTTGGACTCGCTTATTTTTGTAACTATGTGAGAAGAATTCCTAAATTACCACCCATGAAATTAACGTCCAGCTTTTCATGGCTTTTTTAAAGCAAACGCTTCCTTCCCAATGACTGACAGGTGAAATTGCAACTAGCAAAAATGCCAACTCATTTGATGCAAATTACCATAGTTTCTGGACACCCAAACACAGTCCCGGCCTCCTAGCCCCTCTCCTCCCTAGGACAACGTCAGCCAGTCTGGGATTTCAGTAAACCAGCGCTATCTAAGCAAACAGACTTACAAACTAAAATGTGATCCACGGGAGATCATTCGGTATAATTTTTCTATTAATACTACTTGTCTTTTGATCTGGTATATGACACCTTTGTCACTCGAGGACTTTTCAATTGTGTTATCACACCCGTTAATCTCCTCCTTCACGGTTTCCAGGTTTGGGGGTCACTTAGGAAAGCCCTCTGTACTCCAGAGTGATAAAAATGTATTCCCTTACCTTCTTGTGTTTTTAATATTTTTATCTCATTAAACACCTAGGATTTACTTTTGTGCACAACGTGTACAGATTGTAACTTTGATAGCCAGCGATCACACACCGCTTTTCCTCCTCAACTCAAAATGCCACCTTTATTCATAAGTAAACCAAATTCCTATGTATTGATATGTATGAATATGTGTGTATGTATGAATATTACACTATTTTAAACACTAAAGCAACGTTTTTTTAATTTGGTAGAGCAGATCTTCACTGTTTGAATTTTTCAAAAGTCTATTGGTTATTTTTGCCCATTTTCTCTTCTAGATGAATGAGGATAAGCTTATTTTTGTCTGTTTTGCTTTCTTAGAGACAGGGTCTTGCTCTGTCGCCCAGGCTGGAGTGCAGAGGTGTGATTACAGCTCACTGCAGCCCTGAACTCCTGGGCTCAAGCGATCCTCCTTCCTGCTTGTGAGGTTCTTTAAAATTCTCATTTGGATGGATTCTCGTTTGGATCTTGATCTTGAGTTTATAGATTAATTTGAAGAGAACCGACATCTTCAAAATATTGAGTCTTCCTATCCAGAAATACGTTATGGTTCTCCATTTATTCAGATTCTCTTTTGCTTCTCTTAATGAAATTTTGGTTTTCTCCATACTAATCTTGTTGGTAATTACTCAGTGAGGCCTGTCTTAGAGCAACACATTAGGAAACACTTATTTTAAAATAATTATTTTGAAATGTTTTGACAAATTAATATGCATGTGATTTAAAAATAGAAAGCTGTTAAAGTAATTTTAATAAGAGAGAATTGCATTGCAAAGTTTCATTAGGCTTGCATGGCAAGTAAGCTGAGAGGATAGATCACCTTAAATACCACGGCTTATTAGTTTTTTTCCTGCTAAGTTTAAACATCAGAGCTATGATTTAATAGATATTCAAGATCTGAATGAAGTTCAGTGAAGTCTTTCGTACTCAGGAAGAAAATGGGTATGGTTTTCTAAAATACGATTTCTTACTATGCTTTTGCCCTTGAATAGCCTTCTTGCATTTTTTTTCTCATCTTTCTGTGGCAAGTCTTCAGGTCAAGAGGTTGCGAATCAGTCCACTCTACTTAGATTAGTCAGGACTCTTTAGTTGCAAATGAGCTTATTAAAACTCTATCCACATCTCTGTAATCACTTTCACGAAGCCTCTTTTTGAGTCATCTAACACAGTTTCCAAAAAATGCATCCTCCTCCCTTCAGTCCAAGTTGTCTGAGACGCAGTACACTTCATATCTGTGAATGCACACCCTAAGTCACCAGAGCTCTCACACGTGACATCGGGGCAAGTGAGGTTTCCATTAGCCCTGCAGGAACATAGTTGTGGTCTTCACACCTGGCCACCTACTCTACTGTTTTTAAAAATTACTGTAAAAATTTTCAAATATGAAAAAGAGTACATAGCAAGCCCCATACCCCATCACTCGCCCCTCAGTAGCAGTTATCGGGGTGGCATCTGCTACGTCTACCCACGCCCTGCCTTCATTTGGTAAAGCGTTTTAAAGCTGATCTCAGATCACATGTCATTTTACCCTTATACTGGAGTTTACATTTCTAAAAATGATGGACATTTTCCTCAGATGAACACAATCTATGGTCACTTTCTAACGCCACCCTGGAAACAGCAGTAATTCCTGAAGATCCAATACCCAGTCTCGAGTCACAGTTCCATGACTTTGTACAGCTGGTGGGTTCGAGTCAGGACCTAATCAACATCCACACGCTCATTTGATTGTTAAAGCTCTTAAATCTGTGGTAGTCTAGAGCCCTTCACCTTTTATCTTCAGCGACTTACTGAGGAAACCAAGGCAACAGTCGTGGAGGACGTCCCCACTCTGGATTTGTCTGTTTGCCTCCTCGCGGGGTCATTTAGATTGTTCCTCTATTCCCTACAAACCGAAAGTGAGCTCAGCGGACCTGACTATATTCGAGCCCGCCATCCGGCGGCAGGGACACTTTCTGACAGTCTTGGCACTTCATATCGCCTCACATAAGGAGGCACATAGCTACCTCATCCTAGTGATGCGAAAATCATGTAGAAAATTCAGCTGGTGACAGTTTGATTTCTCCATTTGAAATTCCCCATCAACCTTTCATTTAGTGATTTTATATGCTGATGATCTTTGCCTAAATCAATACTTTCATTCAGAATTACAAAATGCTGATGTTGTTAAAAGCCCACCCTTCCTTCCACACTCATTTGCTGCAATTCTCGAGTAAAGAATCTCTCCTGTTGACTAGGGCTTCTGATTACCCTAAAATGTAGTTGGTACAGGAAAGCAAGATAAATGCTGAATTCTTTCCCTTTTTAATTATTGCTTTTCAGAGACAGAGGAATAAGTTTGACTGCCGGTGGCGATCAATAAGGTGTTTTGCTCTGTTTTGCTTGGGGAATCTCTCTTTTCGCATAGCATGAATATCTTAGCTTGTTATTGCTGTCGTAATAATTGGACACAAATGTGGGAGCTTAAAACAATGGAAATTTATTGTCTTACAGATCTGTAGGTCAGCAGTCTGAAATGGATCTCACTGGGCTGTGGTCGAAGTGTCAGCTGGGCTGCATGCCTTTATGGTGGTTCCAAGGGAGAGTCCACTATCTTACTATTTCTGGAGTCTAGAGGCTGACCACATTCCTTGGTCCACGGCCCCTTCCTCCATCCTTCCATCTTCAGAGCCAGCAGTGGCTGGTCTCAACTAATTCTCACACTGCATCACCCTGACACTGTCTCTCCTGCCTCCCTGGCAACAACAGTGGGACCCCCCAGATGATGCAAGACAATCTCTTTATCATCCACTTAGCACATTAGCTGCCTTAATTTCATCTGCAGCCTTAATACCCTCTTGCCACATAACATATATTCATAGTTCTGGGAATTAAGATGTGGACATTTCAGGGGGCCATTATTCTGCCCACCATAATGGGTTTGTATATGTTCAGAGAATTTTAATCAGTTGCAGTCATATTCTTCTGATGCCCAAAGTGTCCCGCCTTTGGCCAGTGGGAACCCCTCCTTCTGGCCTCTGCGTTTGTTAGACATGGTACCCATCTCAGCTCTTGGATGGCTCTTTTCTGATACAACAAATAACAGAGGTTCCAGGCTCATCTCGCCCAGGCCCTGCTCATACCTGGAGTCAGGTGCAGTTGAAAAGGTAATGCGGCTGCAATTGTTTCTTGGCCTTTTCAACGGCTGGGGTTGATAAATACATATGTTTGAAAAGAAAAAAAAAAAATCATGAATTTCAAATGACTTTCCAATTCAAATCTAACCTGACCGGGTTTTTACCTAACTCTTACCTTGTACACATGTATCTCTTCATTTACATTTAAAATCTTGGTTCTTACCAGCAATAACATCATTCTTTCTTGTTTTACCCAACTCTATCTATATAGTCTATGTAAAATAATCGTCTCTATGAAATTATCTCAAACTAACAATAACAATACTGCTAACAGTAAGACTTCTGCACAAAGTTTAAAATTTCTTTGCAGCTCTATTTATTTTTAAAATATAGAGGGCAATTTGTCATCATCTAGCAAAACTGAAAATGCCCAAATCTTACTTATCGCTAGGTATCTATCCTGAAGAAAGGCGCACACACACAGGCTCAAAGATACAAATGTAAGAATGTTCACTGCAGTAGCACTTGTGATTATGAACACAGGATTACGAAGATAACAGTGCAGACACACCGTGTAGCAATTTGAAAGACAGAGACGGAGCCATGCGTTACTGACAAGGAAAAGCTCATCACGTATTACTAGATGAAGGCAAGTCTAAATGGATTCGCTAATGTATTCCTGACAAACAGAATTCCATCCCCGTGTGACTTCAACAACCTGTCTGCATAAAGGTTAAATATGCAATGTGTTTCATTAATTTTCTATCACACTTTAGAATGGACTACTAACATGTATCCTGAACAACTGATGCGTATGCTCAAGTCCAGAGTACTCATTTACCTATTGACAAGGATAGAGGCGACATTTAATTTTGTTTTTTAAAATAAGGATGCATCTGAAATCACACAGAAAAAAGACATTTGGGGTAAGAAAACATTAAAACCTTTTGACATGTAGCTTTTCTCAAGTTATAACACTGCCATCATTATTAATAATTATCCTATTATTTAACATGAAATCTATGACATCTTCTGAGGAATTATTGATATATTTATTATGAAGCCACAGTGTCCAGGGAAATTATGTTACTGGAGCACCTCCTCAGATCGCTGCCGTGGACAACTTTTACTGAATGAAGACAATACATTTTCATTTTTTTATTATTATTTTTTATTTATTTTTATTTTTTTGAGACAGAGTCTCACTCTGTTGTGTGGGCTACGGTGCCGTGGCATCAGCCCAGCTCACAGCAACCTCAAACTCCTGGGCTAGGGCGATCCTCCTGCCTCAGCCTCCCAGGTAGCTGGGACTACAGGTATGTGCCACCATGCCCGGCTAATTTTTTCCTATATATTTTAAGTTGTCCGGCTAATTTATTTCCATTTTTCAGTAGAGATGGGGTCTCACTCTTGCTCAGGCTGGTCTCGAACTCCTGAGCTCAAACGATCCACCTGCCTCGGCCTCCCAGAGTGCTAGGATTACAGGCGTGAGCCACCGCGCCCGGCCTACAATGCATTTTCAAACTGTGTTACTAATGTCTGAAATTGACAATGTTCCTCTATCCAAACACCTGGCAAGATACAGCCTGCAGTTTTTATTAAAATGCACCAAATTTGGAATCAGAAGACCTGGGTTTGAAGCTCAGCTGTGTTACTCATTATCAGTATGACCTT
The DNA here is from genome assembly GCA_004363605.1 of Indri indri. NCBI lineage: Eukaryota > Metazoa > Chordata > Mammalia > Primates > Indriidae > Indri > Indri indri. Next base: position 7,392 of record RJWJ010017836.1, on the reverse strand, counting down.
GAGCAATTCACTTCTCTCTGAACTTGAACTGCCTCCTTCTAAAACAGGATGATGAGTACTACGGAGCCATTTCCAAAAATCTCTAAAAGAAGAAAACTGCTTGCCCTGTGAGAATAAAAATTTTAAATCAATACATAACACAAAGGGCAGAGAAATGCCAAAGGTTCCTGACTGGGCGACCTTGTCGGTGGTTTCATTGACTGTATTATCAAAGGCAGTGGAGGCCTGGAATTAGAACAGAGAGCCAATTAGAACAGGAAACATGGGAACACAGAAAGAGAAATTGAGATTTCAAGTGTTCTACATCCAGGATAAGCCACCCCTACGCAGAGATGGCTCAGCCCCAGCTACTGGAGCTGCAGAGTCAGACGATATAACTATCCGACCATGAGCTTGTGCTCACTACACCACCTTCTGATGGTCACTCCGCGTCCCATGAGGGCAACCCGCAAGGGAGAAAGATCCAGCCACATGGACGCTGGGCACCTAGGCTCCTGCGAGAGTTAGGGTTTAATGTAAAGCAGCAAACTCGACATTCTAGGTGTACTTCGGCTTTGCAGATCTACTATGTAAGAGAGTTAGTGGGAGCCTCACGGGGTGCCTCACGCCTGTAATCCTAGCACGCTGAGAGGCCAAGGAGGGAGCACTGCTTGAGCTCAGGAGTTCGAGACCAGCCTGAGCAAGAGTGACACCCTGTCTCTACCAAAAAGAAAAGAAAAAAAAATAAAATAAAAGTAAGAAGAGAATGGATTAGCCGGGCAGACTTTGCTGGTCACGTGAGTTGCACAAGAGACAGATGCTCACCATAGCGATAAAATCTAGTTGCTGAGCCTGCAAGGCTGAGAGCCACTCCCTGGACCACGGCAAAGATGCTCGTGTTAAGGAGAGAGCCAGTTTTTCCCAAATAGATAAAATATACCTCTCAACATCTCCGCATGGACATATCTAGAGTAATTTTGATTTTCTTTTTAGAATTTCTACCTGCTACAAAGGGTAATTGTAAAACTTTAAAAAGGTTAACACGTGTAAAACTATTATAGTAGGCACTATATACAAGTATTGGTGGGGTTTTTTAAAACTCTAAATTCAAGTCTGTGGCACAAACATGAACTAAATTATCGTCGATCATCTCTGGGTGTAACAAGTTAACAAGTATACACACAGACCTAAATGAGAAGGCCCCAAGTCAGCCTCTCATCAAGATCATTTCAGTACTAACCCAATTTACACACCAGTTCCAGGGTGTTTTTTCCTGAGAATAC
>RJWJ010017835.1:0-32435 GCA_004363605.1 Indri indri | reverse complement strand
CCTCCCCCCTGCCCGACATCCAATAGATGTTATTCTTATATGTGCACTTATGTGTTGATGAGTTAATACCAATTTGATGGTGAGTACATGTGGTGCTTGTTTTTCCATTCTTGGGATACTTCGCTTAGTAGAATGTATTCCTGCTCTACCCAGGAGTATGCAAGAGGTGCTATGTCACCATTGTTTCTTAAAGGTGAATAGTACTCCATGGTATATATATATACCATATTTTATTAATCCACTCATGTATTGATGGACACTTGGGTTGTTTCCACATCTTTGCATTTGTGAATTGTGCTGCTATAAACATTCGGGTCCAGCTGTCTTTCTTAAAGAGTATCATTTGTTCTTTTGGGTAAATGCCCAGCAATGGGATTGCTGGATTGAATGGTATTTCTACTTGTATCTCTTTAAGGTATCTCCATATTGCTTTCCACAGAGGTTGCACTAGTTTGCAGTCCCACCAGCAGTGTATGAGTGTTCCTATCTCTCCGCATCCACACAAACATTTACTGTTTTGGGACTTTTTGATAAAGGCCAGTCTCACTGGAGACAAATGATATCTCATTGTGGTTTTGATTTGCATTTCCCTGATGATTAGAGATGTTGAGCATTTTTTCATATGTTTTTGGGCCATTATTCTGTTTTCTTTTGAAAAGTTTCAGTTCGTGTCCTTTTCCCACCTTTTGATAAGGTTGTTTGATTTTTTTCTTGTTGATTTTTCTGAGTTCTAAGTAGATTCTGGTTATCAGCCCTTTATCAGATTTGTAGCATGCAAAAATTTTCTCCCATTCTGTAGGTTGTCTGTTTGCTGTTGTGACAGTTTCTTTGGCTGTGCAGAAGCTTTTTAATTTGACCAGGTCCCATTTATTTATTTTGGTTGTTGCTGTGATTGCCTTTGGGGTCTTCTTCATAAATTCTTTACCTACGTCAATGTCTAAAAGAGTATTTCCAACATTTTCCTCTAGAATTCTAATAGTTTCACTCCTTAGGTTTAAATCTGTTACCCAGTGTGAATTGATTTTTATGAGAGGTGAAAGGTGTGGATCCTGATTCAGTCTTAGACATGTGGCTATCCAGTTTTCCCAGCACCCATTTATTGTATAAGGATTCTTTTCCCCAGTGTATGTTTTTGTCTGCTTTGTCAAAGATTAGATGGCTATATGAGGATGGTTTTATATCTGGGTTCAGTTCTTTTCCACTGGTCAATGGCTCTATTTTTGTGCCAGTATCAAGCTGTTTTGATTACTAGAGACTTATAATAAAGTTTGAAGTCTGGTAAGTTGATACCTCCCATTTTGTTTTTATTGCCTAGAATTGCTTTTGCTATGCGGGGTCTTCTCTGGTTCCATACAAAGAGTAGAATTAATTTTTCTACATCTGTGAAGAATGATGTTGGTATTTTAATAGGGATTGCATTGAGTCGGTAGATCACTTTGGGTAGTGTAAGCATTTTAACAATGTTGATTCTGCCCACCCATGAGCATGGCATGGTTTTCCACCTGTTTACGTCCTCTGCTATTTCCTTCCTCAATGTTTCATAGTTCTCCCTGTAGAGGTCTTTTACCTCCTTAGTTAAATATATTCTTAGATACTTTATTTTCTTTGTTGCTATTATGAAGGGAATCGAGTCTTTGATTTGGTTCTTGGTATGACTGCTATTGGCGTATATGAAAGCCTCTGATTTTTGAGTATTGATTTCATATCCAGAGACTTTACTGAATTCATTAATCAATTCCAGGAGCCTCTTGGTTGAATCCATGGGGTTTTCTAGATATAATATCATGTCATCAGCAAATAGTGAGAGTTTGATCTCTTCTGTTCCCATTCATATGCCTTTAATTCCGCTCTCTTGCCTGATTGCTGTGGCCAGGACTTCCAGCACTATGTTGAATAGAAGTGGAGATAGTGGGCAACCTTGTCTGGTTCCGGTTCTAAGTGGGAATGCTTTCAGTTTTTCTTGACTCAGTATGATGTTGGCTGTGTGTTTGTCATAAATGGCTTGTATCATTTTTAGGTAAGCCCCATCTATGCCTATTTTGTGAAGGGTTCTTATCATAAAAGGGTGTTTAATTTTGTCAAATGCTTTTTCTGTGCCTATTGAGAGAATCACACAGTTTTTGTTTTGCTTCTGTTTATGTGGTTAATTTTGTATATAGATTTGTGTATGTTGAACCATCCCTGCATCTGTGGAATGAAGCCCACTTTATCATGATGGATTATTTTCTTAATAAGCACTGGATTTGGTTAGCTAGAATTTTGTTGAGAATTTTTGCATCTATATTCATAAGGGATATTGGTCTGTAGATTTCCTTTTTTGTTGCATCCTTTCCTGGTTTTGCTATCAGGGTTATGTTGGCTTCATAAAATGTGCTGGGGAGGAATCCATCCTTCTCAATGTTGTGGAATAATTTCTGCAGGATGGGAACCAGTTCTTCTTTGTAGGTGTGGTAGAATTCGGGTGTGAATCCATCTGGTCCAGGACTTTTCTTTTTGGGGATGTTTTTTATTGCTGTTTCAATTTCAGCCCTTGATATTGGTCTGTTCAGGGATTCTATTTCTTCCTGGTTGAGCCTAGGGAGGCTGTGTGTTTCTAAAAATTTGCTCATTTCCTCCACATTTTCCAGTTTCTGTGCATAAAGGTTTTTGTAATATTCATAAATTATTTCTTGAATCTCCATGGCATCAGTTGTAACTTCTCCCTTTTTGTTCCTGATGGACCTTATCAGGGATTTTTCTTTTCTCTTTTTCGTTAGTTTAGCCAAAAGCATGTCAACTTTGTTTGGTTTTTCAAAGAACCAACTTTTTGTTGTATTAATCTTCCATATAGTTTCCCTGTTGTCAATTTCATTTAGTTATGATTTGATCTTATTATTTTCCCTTCTTCTGCTTGATTTGGGGTCAGTCTGTTCTTCTTTTTCCAGTTCTTTGAGTCGATTCATTAGGTTGTCTATTTGTGATCTCTTTGACTTTTGGATATAAGCATTTATGGAAATAAGCTTTCCTCTCAGGAATGGTTTGGCTGTGTCCCACAGATTTTGATAACTTGTGTCACTTTTGTCATTTAGTTCAAAGAATCTTTTGATTTCCATCTTACTTCTTTGTTTATGAAAGAATCATTCAGCAGAAAGTTGTTTAATTTCCATGACTTTGTGTAATGATGAGAGTTTCTGTTGGGGTTGATTTCTGTTTTTATTCCACTGTGATCTGAGAAGATGCATGGTATGATTTCTATTTTTTTTAATTTTTTGAGACATGCTTTGTGTCCTAGAATATGGTCAATCCTAGAGAATGCCCCATAAGCTGATGAGAAGAACGTATATTAGGAGGTTTTTGTGTAGAATGTCCTGTAAATGTCAGTCAGCCCCATTTGTTCTAGAGTTCTGTCTAAGTCCATTATTTCTTTGTTAATTTTCTGTTTGGAGGATCTTTCCTGTGCTGTCAGTGAGGTGTTGAAGTCTTTGTCTATTACGGTGTTGCTGTTTATCAATTTGTTTAGATCAAGAAGAGTTTGCTTTGTGAATCTGGGTCCACCTCAGTTGGGCGCATACATATTTAGGATTGTTATGTCTTCTTGTTGAACCGTACCCTTCACCATTATATTGTGGCCCTCTTTGTCTTTCATTAGTTTTATTGATTTAAGAACTAAGTTATCTGAGATCAAAACTGCCATACAGCCTTCTTTTGGCTTCGATTTGCCTGAAATATTGATTTCCACCCCTTTACCTTGAGTCTAAATGCATCCTTGCAGGTTAGATGTGCTTCCTGGAGACAGCAGATGCTTGGCTTGTTTTTTTTATCCATTCGGCCAGCCTATGTCTCTTGAGAGGGGAGTTCAAGCCATTCACATTTATTGAGACAATCAATAAGTGGGGTGAATTACTGTTAATTCTGTTGCATTGCATTTTGTTGCTTTGTTTTCTCTCTTGAGACTTTATGGAATCTAGCCTTTGATCTTTAACTTTTGAGTGGTTTTACATTCGAGAGCGTTTATTGTGCTGATGCTTGTGTCGTTCTGTTTTGAGTACTTCTTGGAGAGCTGGTCTTGTCTTGGTGAATTCCCTCAGTCTTTGCTTATCTGAGAATATCTTTATTTCTCCTTCATATATTAAACTTAGTTTTTCAGTGTACAAGATTCCAGGCTGGGCATTATTCTGTTTCAGAAGAGTTAGAATGGGGCCCCAGTCTTTTCTTGCTTGTAGGGTTTCAGTTGAGAAGTCAGGAGTTATTCTGTTTGGTTTTCCTTTGCATGTTACTTGTTTCTTTCACCTTACAGCTCTTAGAAGGGCCTCTTTAGTGGATATTTTGGTCAATCTGATGACTGCATGACGTGGTGTCTTTCTATTTGCATTGAATCTCCCTGGGGTCCTTTGAACTTCTTGTACTGTATATCTAGATTTTTAGCAAGGCCTGGGAAATTCTCCTCTATTAATTCTTCAAATAGCTTATCCAGCCCTTGAGTGTTTTCTTCTTCACCTTCTGGAACCCCTATCACTCCAAATTAAATTTTTAAATGCTGAAAATTGCTAGAAGAAAATGCATGCATTTTAATGATTCTAGGTAATTCAGCAGACTTAAGTAAGGCAATTAGTTAGTTCTTTTCAGTGAGAGGAAAAAAGGACACAAAATCACATATGTCAAGGTTGCTGGTTCTATGCAGTCCCATAGAGCCAGCCTTGAGCTAATTGTAGGAAGCTATAAAGTGTGTGTGTGTGTGTGTGTGTGTGTGTGTGTGTGTGTGTGTGTTTAAAAGAGGCAAAGAACCTTTTTTATTTGCAGACTAAAATAACAAACATTGGAAACTTAATGACTTTCTATGCTCATGTAAATACTAAGGATTTATACTAATAAGTGTTATTTTTTATTATGTTGATGTTAATATGTTGTTGTTTCACCCAAATTTCATTTCTCCAGTAGTAGATTTTCTGTCTCTCTCTCTCTTTCTCCATGCTTTATTGAATGCCTGATGATTCTTAATTTTCTGTTCACATTCAAGACTAAGAATATTGACATGCTGACTAGGAGTTATATGTTTTTGTCAATGGATAAGTTTCTTTTTAGATTGGGCCTTTAGGGAGCCACCTAGTAAGCTTCCCCTAGGATATTCAGGATGGGAAGATAGCTTTCTGATGCTATAAACAACTAGCTGTCCCAGTTTGAGTCAGCTTTTATATACTTTATATGATTTGCTGTATTTGCTTAGGGGTTAACACTTGGATTTTGGGCTTTGTGGATGGAGGTGTCAGTGAAGGCATGATGAGATCTATTGTTTTATAAAAAACCATTAAATTAATATCTATATTTTCTTGCCCATTTGTTAGTTCCACATTCTACCTATCTATATTTCTAGACTTCTCAAAGCCCAGATCTACAGGGCAGGCAGACAACACAATCTTTGCTTACACACCATACAAGTATACAAAGTCTGCCAGTTCCTGTGTTCTGATTCATTAGTCAAGTCTCTTCCAAAAGTGTTTTCTTTCTTACTTATTGCTGTTAATCTTTCAGATGTTTATTAATTCTTTCTTCAGGGGGTTCCTCTCTGTTTCCATTTGTGATTTTTTGTTCATATGTATGTTTTTTATTTAATCAAATAACATATTTCTTTGTAAGGAATACATGGTTTAGGCAGAAAAGATATAAATGTGTGTTTTTCTTTGCCATTTTGAAAGACCAATAGTAATTTTGCTTAGAAATGTGTAAATTGTAACCTTAGAATTTTTTTACAGAACATATTTTGACCTAAATTTTTTAAAAATTTTTTTCTTCACTTTTTTTCTCTCCTTTTTTTTTTTTTTTTTTTTTTTTTTTTTTTTTTTTTTTTTTTTTTTTTAAATTTCGGAGTATTGCAGGGCTACCGATGCTTTGGTTACATAAATTGCCTTTGCACCACCCAAGTCAGAGTCACAAGCTTGCCCATCCCCCAGACAGTGTGCACTGCACCCATTAGATGAGAATTTACCCATCCCCTCCTCCCCCTCCCACCTACCAGACACCCTATGGATGTTACTTCCCATATGTGCACATAAGTGTAGATTAATTAGTACTAATTTAATGGTGAGTACATGTGGTGTTTGTTTTTCCATTCTTGTGATAATTCACTTAGAAGAATGGATTCCAGCTCCATCCGGGATAGTACAATAGGTACACCATCTTTTATGGGAACGTAGTACTCCATTGTATGTATATATATATACCACGTTTTATTAATCCACTCATGCATTGAGGGGCATTTGGGTTTCTTCCACATCTTTGCAATTGTGAATTGTGCTGCTATAAACATCCGAGTGCAGATGTCGTTTTCATAGAATGTCTTCTTTTTCCTTTGAGTAAATACCCAGTAATGGGATTGCTGCATCAAATGGTAGTTCTATTTCTAGTTCTTTGAGATATCTCCATACTGTTTCCAGAGAGGTCGTACTAGTTTGCCATCCCACCAGAAGCTTATGAGTGTTCCTGTTTCTCCACATCCACACCAACATTTGTTGTTTTGGGAATTTTTTTTTTTAATGCGAACTTGATTTTTTTTTCTTATTTCAGGATATTATGGGGGTACAGATGTTTAGGTTACCTATGTTGACCTTGCCCCATCCATCCAATCTGAGTTTCAAGTGTGTCCATCCCTCGGATGGTGTGCATTGCACTCTTTGTGTATGCATATACCCGTCCCCTCCTCCCCGCTCCCCCTTCCCCCCTGCCTGACATCCACTAGATGTTATTCTTATTTGTGCACTTATATGTTGATCAGTTAACACCAATTTAATGGTTAGTACATGTGGTGCTTGTCTTTCCATTCTTGGGATACTTCATTTAGCAGAATGTGTTCCAGCTCTATCCAGGAGAATACAAGAGGTGCTATATCACCATTGTTTCTTAAAGCTGAGTAGTACTCCATGGTATACATATACCACATTTTATTAATCCATTCATGTATTGATGGACACTTGGGTTGTTTCCACATCTTTGCAATTGTGAATTGTGCTGCTATAAACATTTGGGTGCAGGTGTCTTTTTTATAGAGTGTCATTTGATCTTTTGGGTAGATGCCCAGTAATGGGATTGCTGGATCAAATGGTAATTCTACGTGTATCTCTTTAAGGTATCTCCATATGGCTTTCCACAGAGGTTGCACTAGTTTGCAATCCCACCAGCAGTGTATGAGTGCTCCTATCTCTCTGCATCCATGCCAACATTTATTGTTTTGGGGCTTTTTGATAAAGGCCAGTCTCACTGGAGATAAGTGATATCTTATTGTGATTTTGATTTTAATTTCCCTGATGATTAGAGATGTTGAGCATTTTTGTATGTGTTTCTTGGTCATTAGTCTGCCTTCTTTTGAAAAGTTTTTGTTCATATCCTTAGCCCACTTTTTAATGGTGTTGTTTGATTTTTTTCTTGCTGGTTTTCATGAGTTCTATATAAATTCTACTTAGCCCTTTATCTGATGTATAGCATGCAAATACTTTCTCCTATTCTGTAGGTTGTCTGTTTGCTCTAATGATAGTGTACTTGGTTGTGCAGAGCTTTGTAATTTGATCACGTCTCATTTATTTAGTTTCATATTGCTATGATTGCTGTTGGGGTCTCCTTCATAAATTCTTTGCCTAGGACAATGTCTATACGAGTTTTTCCAACATTTTCTTCTAAAATTCTTATAATTTCATGCCTGAGGTTTAAGTTCGTTATCCATCGTGTGTTGATTTTTGTGAGAAGTGTAGATCCTGTTTCAGTCTTATATGTGTGGCTATCCAATTTTCCTGGTGCCATTTATTCAATAGGAATTCTTTTCCCCGGTGTATGTTTTTGTCTGCTTTGTCAAAGATCAGATAGCTATATGAGGATGGTTTTAAATCTGGGTTTTTAGTCCTGTTCCATTGGTCTATGTCTCTGTTCTTGTGCCAGTACCATGCTGTTGGAGTTATAGCCTTGTAGGATAGCTTGAAGTCTGGTAAATTGATGTCTCCAAATTTGTTCTTTTTGCTTAATGTTTCTTGGCTATACAGAGTCATCTCTGGTTATGTACAAAGTGTAGAATTATTTTTTCTAGATCTGTGAAAAATGATGTTGGTGTTTTAATAGGGATTGCATTGAATCTGTAGATCACTATGGGTGGTATAGACATTTTAACAGTGCTGATTCTGCCAATCCCTGGTATGGTTTTCCACCTGTTTATGTCTTCTACTATTTCCTTCTTCAGTGTTTTGTAGTTCTCCCAGTAGAGGTCATTTACCTCTTTAATTATGTACTTATTCCCAGATATTTTATTTTGCTGTTGTTGCTATTGTGAAAGGTATTGAGTCTTTGACTTGGTTCTCAGTTTGACTGCTGCTGGCATATATGAATGCTACTGATTTATGCACATTGACTTTGTAACCTGACTTTGCTGAACTTATTTATCAATTCAAAAAGTCTCTTGGAAGAATTTCTGGGGTTATCTAGATACAAGATCACATCATCAGCAAAGAGTAATAGTTTGACATCTTCTGCCCCCATTTAGATACCCTTGATTTCCTTCTCTTGTCTGATTGCTCTGGCTAGGACTTCCAACACTATTTTGAACAGAAGTGATGATAGAGGGCAAACTTGTCTGGTTCCAGGTCTAGATGGGGAGGCTTTCGATTTTTTCTTGTTCAGTATGATATTAGCTGTGTGTTTGTCATGTATGGCTTTTCATCATTTTGAGGTAAGTCCTGTCTATGCCTATTTTGTGAAGTGTTCTTATCATAAAAGAGTGCTGCATTTTTATGAATGCTTTCTCTGCATCTATTGAGAGCATCATATGGTCTTTGTTTTTACTTCTATTTATGTGGTCAATTAAATTTATAGATTTGTGTATGTTGAACCATCCTTGCATCTCTGGGATGGAGCTGACTGGAGCTAAATTTAAAAAGCTCTATAAAAGCTAACCAAGTGTTGTGTTGGACAAATCCTATCTGGGACATCATCTGTTGTGCAAGGGATTAAAACACGTTTCACAACTTTACAAGGTATGAGTTTAGAAGTGGGCTTTATTTTGCAAGATGAAAACTGAGAAGGCCAGGTTGGCAAAACAGAATTTTTACATGATCCTTAAGCTTTGTTAAAATAATATTCACTTTTTTTTACCTGCATACCATAAAATTCACCCATTTAAAGTATACAGTTCAATGTTTTTTAATATATTCACATTTATGTTCCACCATCACCACAGTTAATTTTAGAATATTTCATCACCTAAAAAAGAAACCCTATACCATTTACCCATCAGCCCTTGATCTCCCTCCCACCACAGTGCTAAGCAACCACTAATCACTTTCTGTCTCTATTCTTTGCCCTACCAGGACTTTTAATACAAATGGAATCTTACAATATGTGTTCTTTTTTGACTGGATTCTGTCACTAAGTACAGTGTTTTAAGATTCATCCATGTTTTGAGATATACCAATACTTCATTCTCTTCATTGCTGGATGATATTCCTTGGATGCATCGATCACAATTTGTTTATCTATTCATTAGTTTATGAACATTTGGAATATTTCCACTTTTTGAATATTATGAATGGTGAAGCTATAAATATTTATGCAAAAATTTATGTGAACATGAGGTTTTATTTCCCTTGTTTACCTGTTCAGAAGAGGATTTGCTGGGTCATAATAATTATATATTTAATCAGTTGCTGAGCTACCATCCTGCTTTCCAAAGTGGTCACACCACTTGACATTCCCACCAATAGTGTATGAGGACTCTCATTTCTCTCTATACTCACACTTGTTATTGTCTGTTTTGTTGTTGCTGTTGTTCATGTTGGTCGTATTTTCCTTTGTATTGTTTTGTTTTGCTTTGCTCTTGTCATCCCAGTGGGTATAAAGTGGGTATTCCTTAGTGTTTTTCATTAGCATTTCTTGGCTGAATAATGATGATGAGCATCAACTTATGTGTAAATTGTCCAGTAATATACCTTCCTTCAAGAAAAGTCTATTCAGATCCTTCCCCAGTTTTCCTTAATTGGGTTGCTTGTCTTTGCATTATTGAATTATAAGAGTTCTTTATATGCTCTAGGTACATGTCCCTTATTAGATGCATGATTTGCAAATATTGTCTCTCATTTCCTGAGCGGTATTTTCAATTCCTGATAGTGTCCTTTGACGAACATGTTTTTTAATTTTTATTTTTTCTTCCTTTTGTTGCTCATACTTTTGGTATCATATTTAAGAATCCATTGCCAACTCCAAGGTGATAAAGATTTACTTCTATTTGTCTTGTAAGTATTTTATGGTTTTAGCTGTTGTATTTAGATTTTTATCCATTTTGAATTACAACTTTTATATTTTGGGAGATAAGAGCAAACTTTATTCCTTTGGTTGTGGAAATCTATTGGTCCTAGAACCATTCATTGAAAATACTATTCCTCTTAGAATGGTCCTGACACCTTTATCAAAAATATGTTGTTGATGGAGACATGGGTTTATTTCTAGACTCTCAATTCCATTCTATTAATCTATATGTCTATCCTAATACCAGTATCACACTGTCTTGATTACCATGCCTTTGTATTAAATTTTGAAATTGGGAAGTACAAATTCACTTTATTCTTTACAAGATTATTGTGTCTATTCTGAGTTCCTTGTAATTGTATACACATTTTAGAATCACCTTGACCATTTTTACAAAATGTCAGCTGGAATTCAGAGAGAAGTTGCATTAAATCTATAAATCAACATGCAGAGTATCGCCATCTTAAAAATGTTAAGTTTCTGATCCACAACTATGAACTATTTTTCATTTATTTTGATTTTCTTAATGTTTTCAGCAAAGTTTTGTAGCTTTCAGAGTATAAATTTTTCACTTTTGTCTTAAATTTATTCCTAAGTATTTTGCTCTTTTTAATGATATGGCACATAAAATTGTTTTACTAATTTAATTTTCTAATTGTACATTGAAAGTATACAAGAATACAATTGATTTTTGTATATTAATCTTCTATCTTGAGACTTTGCTCAATTAATTTATTCAAATAAATTCTTAGAGGATCTGGAAGATTTTCTATAAACAAGATTATGTTACCTGCAAAATGTTTCACTTCTTTCTTTATAATTTAGATGACTTTTATTCTATTTTCTATTTCTTTCTTTCTATTTTTTTAACACCTAATTGCTCTGGCTGCCCCAAATCTTGTATCCATCCATCAACACCTGAGCAGAATCCAGGACACTCTTTGGACATGGTTTGGATTTCATTTCGGCATAGGGATTCCTTCTTTTTAGGCACTACTTCTAAAAAAGCAACTGGGGAGAGTATACATTCTGTTTTGTGCAAGCAAGCTGGATTTGGGAACCAGTTATATTCCTTTATCTGAGACTAAATACAATAGAGTGCATGTAGTTTTGAAATCTTTTAGAAGCTGAAGAAAGTTGGGCTTGGGAGAAATACTTTTCTCTGTGTATTTCCTCCTGATTCCTCATCCATATAACCCACAATGAGGTCCTGAATTATTTCTGTTCATTACACCAAACTGTGAAATGAGTAACACAGAATATTCAGTTATAAAGCAAATAGTGCATTTGCTTACTACTTATTACTGAATGATGCTCTTTTCTTGAAGCAAGGATGTGAGCATGATCTTTGTTCTATAAGTTCACTTTCAAATTTGCATAAACCTCATATTTGAAATCTAACCTTATGAAACTTTAGAATTTCATCTAAAGGAAATGATTTTATTGATAGTTTTGCAACTTTGCAAATTTAGATTTTCAGAATAGCCTAGTCCCAATAATATTGTGAAGTTATGAAGGTGTAATAAAACTTTAAAGACATACACACACACAGACACACACACACACACACACACACCCCCATGTGGATGTAATTATTTACTTAAGTAAATATTATTTACTATAATATTCTGGAGCACTTTTCTTTGCAAGTGATAACTGTGTTTTATGTGAACTCCCACATTCTATGTTAATCTAACTATGGATGTCAATGAAAAGTGACTTGGATTCTTCTACAAGACAAGCTCTATGTAATAGAGATTGGTTTCTACTTATCTTCACCATTATATTTTTCCCTCTCATCTGTCAAACCTCCACTGAATGAGGAACTGCTCATGTCATTGATCTATGAAAACACTGTGCACATTCTACCTTTATATTGTGTCTTTCTGTAACTTGCAATCTCTTTCCTCTTCTTAAGATTTGACTAAGCCTCATGCTCTCTTTTCATTATAGTTTATATTCTGTCTTATCCCAAGAGCCTTCCCTGGGTTTATGGGCATCATTCTCTCCTTTGAATACCCATTCACTCACTCATATAACATTCATGAAGTATTGTGTTCCTTTTATCATTCTATAATGAAACTGTTTTATGTGCCTCACAATTGGGTTATAACATTATTAAAGAAGAACAATACTTCATAAATGTTATTAAAATTCAATGCAGAATCTGTTAAACATAAAAAAAGTATATACATATGTTTTGTATATATATGGACAATAAAAGCATACTTGATAATTGCTAATGGCTATTTTGTAAATATTGCCTTTACACAGAACAGAAGGGTCTATATGGAAGTCTTGTTACCAGAGAAAGATGGTGAAGAAGAGAGTCTATCCAGGCTTTTCAACTGGTCATAGCACTTCTAAGCGGACTTGGCAGAGAATCTCTGAGCGTGTAAGCCAGATTTGATCTATTTAATAGTGAATTCAATTAATCAAAATGCATTGCATGTAGCACCTTAGAGAGAAACAAAAAAACATCAGAAGTGGAATTTCATTGAATTTTCCAATAGGAGACAACTAAAGCCACACAAGCACATTTATCACAAACTTAATGTCATCTTTTAAGGGTCTTCTTTATTGAATCTTAATCTGATGGTTCTTAGGAGGTAATGGGAGGAGATTGGTGAAATGCAGTTTGCAGCCTCTTTTCTCAGGTGTGATATAAGAGCAGTCTCCCAAGTGTCAGAGGTGGATAACTTAAGGTTGGCTAGAGCCCATAATTCTTCTACAATAAGTATAGAAGACACTTGAGAATGGATTATGAAATTCCGGCTAAAAATTTTTAAAGCAGGAGAAAAGAACATACAGGTTGCAATCTGGATTGATTTTAAGTGAGGGAGGGGGCTCAATTTTACCAAATCATAAGATTCTACATCTACCAGGCTCTTATTTGTGCATGGGGAGCAGAAGTGTTAATTTTTATTATCAGTATTTGATTTTAAATTCTTAGTGGCTTGAAAGTGAAAGAATTGGCAGCTTTTTAGGAAAAATAGTTTCCTCAATATTATTTATAATAATAGGCTTCTTTGATATGACATGTTTAGTACTAGATTAATTTGTTAATGGGACAAATTGAATTAGTTTATAATTTTTTTGTTAATATTTCCTAAATGAACTCCATTGGGCAAGCAATAAAATTCAGAGGAAGTCCAAAGCTACTTGCTCTACTTTTTCTTTATGTAAATCCAATAAAAGTGGCAAAAGGATCCCTATGACTTTCACATAAAAAGAGATAACGGCTGAGGTTTTATTCATGCTTAAATTATATTTACTTTGATGATAATTAGAAATTAATAGCATTACTCTGAGAAATATGAGATTCACCAATTCGAATAAAACCAGAAGGAAAAACCATAGCATTGTAGCATAGCTTAAAGTCTGGTATATTGATACCTCCAAATTTGTTCTTTTTGCTTGAGGTGGCTTTGGCTATGTGGGGTCTTCTCTGATTCCATGCAAAGCATAAAATTATTTTCCCTAGATCTGTGAAAAATGAAGTTGGCATTTTAAGAGGGATTGAATTGAATCTGTGGATTACTTTGGGTAGTATAGACATTTTAGCAATATTTATTCTGTCAATCCATGAGTGTGGTTTTCCATCTGTTTACATCCTCTGCAATTTTTTTTCTCAGTGTTTCATAGTTCTCCCTATATACGTCTCTCAACTCCATAGTTAAATATATTACTAAATATTTTCTTTTCTTTGATGCTATTGGGAAAGGTATTGTGTCTTCAATTTGATTCTCAGCTTGATGGTTATTGTAGTATATGAAAGCTACTGATTTGTGTGCATTGATTTTGTATCCTGAGACTTTGCTGAATTCATTTATCAATCTCAGTAGTCTCTTGGTTGAATATTTGGGGTTTTCTAGATATAATATCATATCATCAGCAAAGAGAGATAGTTTGACCTCTTCTGCCCCCATTTGGATACCCTTGATTTCTTTCTCTTGTCTGATTGCTGTGGCCAGGACTTCCAGCACTACTTTGAATAGAAGTGGAGATAGTGGGCAACATTGTCTGGTTCCAGTCCTAAGTGGAAATGCTTTCAATTTTTCCCCATTCAGTATGATGGTGGCTGTGGATTTGTCATATATGGTTTTAATAATTTAGAGTTATGTCCCATCTATGCCTATTTTATTAAGAGTTCTTGTAATAAAAGGGTGCTGAATTTTCTCAAATGCCTTTTCTGCATCTGTTGAGAGAATTGTATGGTCTTTTGTTTGTTTGTTTGTTTTTATTTATGTGGTGAATTACACTTATAGATTTGTGTATGTTGAACCATCCTTGCATGTCTGCAGTGAAGCCCACCTGGTCATGATGAATTATTTTTTTGATATGCAGTTGAATTTGATTTGCTAAGATTTTATGAGAATTTTTACACTTGCATTCAGAAGGGATATTGATTTATAGTTTTCTTTTTTGGCTTATCTTTTCCTAGCTTTGGTATCCAGGTGATATTGTCACCATAGAGTGAGTTGGAGAGGATTCCATACTTTTGAATGCAGAGGAATAATTTCTGCAGTTTAGGTACCAGTTCTTCTTCGTAGGTTTGGTAAAATTCAGGTATGAACCAGTCTCATCTGGGGCTTTGTTTGGTTGGAAGATTTTTTTATTGCTGCTTTGATTTCAATGCTTGATATTGGTATGTTCAGAAATTCTATTTTTTCCCAGTTGAGACTAGGGAGGTTGTGTGTCTCTAAGAATTTGTCCTTTTCCTTCACTTTTTAAGTTTATAAAATCATCCTCACATTGTCATCTGATATTTGACAAAATAGACAAAAGCATACACAGGGGAAAGAATCCCTATTGAATAATTAGTGCTGAGAAAATTGGATAGCCACATATAGAAGACCAAAACAGGATCCCCACTTCTCACCACTCACAAAAATCAACTCATGATGGATAACAGATTTAAACCTAAGGCATGAAATCATAAGTATTATAGAAGAAAATATTGGAAAAACTCTTATAAACATCAGCCTAGGGAAAGAATTTATGAAGAAGACCCCAAAAGCAATCACAGCAAAAAAAAAAAATAAACAAATGGGATCTGATCAAATTAAAAAGCTTCTGCACAGTCAAGGAAACTATCACAAGAGCAAACAGCCAACCTACAGATTGGGAGAAAATATTTGCATGCTTCACATCTGATAAAGGGCTAATAACTAGAATCTGTATAGAACTTAGGAAAATCAGCAAGAAAAAAATCAGCCCCATGAAAAAGTTGGCAAAGGACGTGAACAAACTTTTAAAAAGAAGAAGACTAATGGCAACAAACATGAAAAAATGCTCAACATCTCTAATAATCAGGGAAATGCAAATCAAAACCACAATGAGATATCACTTAACTCCAGTGAGAATCGCTTTTATCAAAAAGTCCCAAAACAATAAATGTTGGTGTGGATGTGGAGGGATACGAACACTCATATATTGCTGGTGGGACTTCAAACTGATACACCTCTGTGGAAACAGTATGGAGATTCCTCAAAGAACTAAAAGTAGACTATCATTTGATCCAGAAATTCCACTACAGGGTATTTACCCAAAAGAAAAAAAGACATTCTAAAATACAGACACCTGTACTCAAATTTTTATAGCAGCACAATTTACAATTTCAAAAATGAGGAAACTACCTAAGTGCCCATCAATACATGAGTGGATTAATGAAATATGGTATATGTGCACCATGGAGTACTACTCAGCTGTGAAAAACAATAGTGATCTAATATCTCTTCTATTATCCTGGCTGAAGCTAGAGCCCAGTTTTTAAAGTGAATGGAAAAACAAGCACCACATGTACTCACCATTAAATTGACACTAATTTATCAACACTTCTGTGAACATATGAAAATAACATCCATCTGGTGTCAGGTAGGTTGGGAGGGGGGAGAAAAGGATGGGTAAGTTCACACGTAATGGGCGTGGTGTACAATTTCTGGGGGTTGGACATGCTTGTAGCTCTGACTCAGGCCGTGAAAAGGCAATGCATGTAACCAAAGTGTTTGTACTCACATAATATTCTGAAATAAAAAAGAAATCATAAGGAAAAAACAAAGAGCCATTCTTTTTTTTCTGAATTCTCCCCAGTTTTTTTATTTGTTTCTCTTCTTCTTCTTCCTTCTCTCCTCCTTATCTTATCTCTCCTCTTTATTCTTCTTTTGTTTTTATTTTTGTTTTGTTTTTTTTAAAACAGTGCTTTAGATTGATTTGAGCAAAATGCCAGACTAGAGAGCTCTAAACTCCTGGATTTTTATAGAAACAAAAACAAACAAACAAAGAAAAGCATAACTAGAACTGTGGCACATTGTTCAAGGGTCAACTGTATTTTAAAATGGGTATGGGTTACACTCATGTACATATTTGTCAAAATGGTCAAATTCTAGGCGTACTTGTTCATTTTACTTTATGTAAAGAATATTGTAAAAAAAATAAAAACTTATGTTTGTTAACTTCATTTATTCCTAAAGCCTCCTCCAATTACCACTATAATCCTTTATTTTGGTACCTATCAAAACTTCTTTGGGATAAAACGGAAAGATTGAAATAAACGAAGCTTAGCTTCTCCTGAAGATAAAGATGTTTGACTAACACAAGTAACAGGATAAAATTATGAATGAGGAGATTCAAATTAAAAGAATATAAGATGTTTAAAATAATGTAAGACCAGAAGTTACATTATTGCCCTAAACCTACTATCATAAGTCATACAAATTGTTAGAGATAGGCAGTCAATTTAAAATTGGATATAGTTTCCTTGTTTTTCTTCATAATGTTGACGTTAATAGAATGTTAATAACAATTTCTGGTGATTCGGAGCCAAAAGAACAGTCAATAGGCTTTCCATATTCTTATCCTGAGTTAGGTTACATCCACTCAGTCATTTGAACTGAAACTTAGGATTCTTTCTTAACTCATCTCTCTTCCTTGCTTCTTGTAGCCAATCCATAGCCAGTTTTTCTTTTGCTACCTCCAAACATGTCCCCTCTATTCCTATGACTATGCTTCTTTTTAAACTTCTCATCTCTCTTAACTTGGCTAATGCCATCAACTTTGGTTTGACCTTACAACTTTAAGGCTCAATCTTGTCAAATAGATTGTCTACCACCAGAGTAATTGATAAAACAATATTAAGTTTTCCAATTGATGAACATGGGATACCTTTTCATTTACTTTTATCATTTTGGTTTCTTTTATTATTACTTTATAGTTTTCAGTGGACAGGTCTTTCACCTGTTTGATTAAGTTTATTCTTAAATATTTTTAAATTTTAATAGTATCATTTAATTGGTTTGTTTTCTTAATTTTCTTTTTAAATTTTTCATTGCTAATGTATATAAACACAACTGTGCAACTAAATTTTTTATGTTGATTTTGAATCCTGATAATTTATTTAATTTGTTTATTAGTTTTACCACATTGGTTTTTTGAGTTTTTAGGGTTTTCTCTACATGAAATCATGTCTTCTATAAAGAGGAATAATTTTACTTCTGCCTTCCAATTTGGGTGTCTTTTATTTCTTTTTGTTGATGAATAGCCCTCCTGGATAGAATGTTGGATACAAGTCATGAGAGTGGGCATTATTTTCTTATTCCTATTTTAGGGGACAAGCTTTCAGTTTGTCACCATTTAGTACAATGTTGACTCTGGACTTTTCATATATGGCCCTTATTATGTTGAGGTAATTTTCCGGAACTACCAGTTTGTTGAGTATTTCTACAAAAATGTGTTAAATTTTGTAAAATGTGTTTTCCACAACTGTTGAGACAATTCTGATTTTTATGTTAATGTAGTGTATCACGGTGATTCATTTTTGCATGCATGTAAACACATGAAGCAAATATTGGCAGAACTGAAGGGAAGAATAGACTGTAATGAAATAATAGTAGGAAATTCCAATAATTGATCTTCAATAATAGGTAGACCATCCAGATGGAAGATCAAGGAAGAAACAGAGAATTTGAACTACACTGTAGACCAAGTGGAACCAACAAACATATACAGAACATTCCATCCAACAGGAAGTAGCAGAATATACACTCTTCGTAGGTGCACATGAAACATTCTCCTGAATTGGTCACATGTTAAATCACAAAACAAATCTTAACAAACTAAATAATATTGACAAATGATACAAAGTATATTTTCTAACTACAATGGAATAAAACCAGAAATTAATAGCAAAAAAAAATTAAAAATCCACAAATATGTGGAAATTAAACAACACATTCTTGAACAAACAATGAGTCAAAGAAGAAATTAAAATGTAAATTAGAAAATATCTTGAAGCAAACAAAAATAATAATGCAACATACTAAAATGTATGGGATGCAGCAAAAGCAGTACTAAGAGGAAAATGTACAGTGGTACATGCCTACATCAACAAAGGGGAAAGCTCTCAAATAAAAATCTAACTTCATACCTCAAAAAACTAGAAAAATAAGAAAAAACTAAGCCCAAAGTTAACATATGGAAGAAAGTAATAAAGATTACAGCAGTAATAATGAAAATAGAAAAACAATTAAAAAATCAATAAAACTAAAACTTGTTTTTTAAAAGATCAAAAAATTATCAACTTTTACCTTAACTAATAAGAGTGAAGATTTAACAAAAATAAAATCAGAAATGAAAGAGAAGAAATTAAAACTGATGCCACAAAAATAAAAAAGACCAGAAGACACTACTATAAACAATTAAATGCCAAAATTGGATAATCTAGAAGAAATGAATAAACCTCTATAAACATATTATACAATCCACCAAGACTGAATCATGGAAGGACTGAATAGACCAACAACAAATAAAAAGATTGAATCAGTAATAAATAACCTCTGAACAAAGAAAAGCCCAGGTTCACATCCTTCATTGGTGAATTTTACCAGGTTCTAAAGAAGGAACACCAATCATTCTGCAACTCTCCCCAAAAATTGAAGAGATGGGAATGCTTTCAAACTCGTTTTAGGAGACCATTGTACTTCATACCTAAAGAAGACAAAGAGAAAACTGCAAGTGAATATCTCTGATGAATATAAATGCAAAAATCCTCCATAAAATACTAGCAAATAGAACTTAACAGCACATTAAAAGGATCATACAACATGGCCAAATGGGTTTTATTCCCAGGATGCAAGGGTAGTTCAACATACCAAAACACTCATCTTTATGCGATGTTTGCTATATCTATTAGAATTGCATTGACTACAAAATCAGCAAAACCTAACTGTTAGGTTAATCTTAAGATTCCTATTTTCATACCTTCAATCCCTGTTAAAGTGTGAAGGGGCCAGCATCTAGGATTTCGGATATGTAATTGGAAAAAGAATGAGTTTAACGGTCTTTAGAAAAAAAAAAAAAAAGAAAGAAAGAAAGAATGAATTTACCTTTTCCCAAGATTGGTTCGGTCCCCTAATTTTCTCAGAATTCTTTGTTCAGCCTTCATGTCTGCTTCTTTCTGCATGTTGGGTTTACACTATAGACCTTCTTTGCAACAATTCAGGTTTTTTTGTGCTACAGGAAATTCAGAACTTTATTTCCAAGGTCTCTATCATTAGAGAACAATCGACCCGACTGTCCCTGTACCTGCTAAAAAATATTTGGAGAAGTACCTCAATTGGCATATTTTGGGCTATTTGCCAAGGTCTGCATTAACAGTTTAAGATACCATATAAGAAAATGGTTTTTTCTATGGCGATAAAATCATTAGAGTCTAGAATAGGCCCAAGAATAACAGGGGATGAGATTCCCAGAAAACCAAGGTACCCTAGTTATGTAAAAACAGTTTTTAAAAAGAAAACTTACCCTAAATAGTCCCAATTTTTATGTAAGATGTTCAGGGTAAAAAGGCTTGGAAAGGAGAAACTTTCCAAACCCTAAAAAAATATAATAAATGATATTTTTAAAATTATATATAAATTATAGTTTACGAAGGAAAGGATAATAAAAATTAGGCAATTTCAGACCTTTGGGCAAATGGAATCTTTAATGCTTGTCAAACACATAATGCTCTTCTACCCTACTCTTCAAAGTTTGTTGGGCTGGTTTCTGTCCATGCGTCCATTAGTCATTCATCATACTGCATTGCAATTCTCTATTTGCTTGTTTACTCTTCTACTGGATTGTGAGCTACTCACCCACTGAGGGCAGGGAATGCATCTGCTTCTTTCACAGATATATCTCAAATAACTCCTCCAGTGCCTGGCATAATTATCTGATATTCTAATTAATCAACTGGCACACTTAGTATGATTTATTGATCAATCATCCCTCAGCATATAGCACAGAGCATAGAACACAATGGGTACATAATGATTTTATTTATATTTAATGTAAGAAGTAGAATTAAAAAATACGTATAGATTGGCATATTTATGTGACTTCTATTGGAAGAGGTAGCTTTTCATTTTAAGTAGTGAAGAATCAAGCATATTTATTATAAACACAGAGACAAAAATATGACAAATATAACAGCTTTTACTCTCTGAAGGGGCTACAGGTGTTGGCCAATGTACAACTCAGGTAAGTTTTGTCTGTCTTGTGAGGTGAGATTTGCAGAAGTGGGGACTGGGAAGATTCTTGCTTCTCCCTGATGCCCCCAGCTCTTGGTTCTGACCACAATGGAGGCATAGCAGTGCTAACTAGGGTGAAGGTTGTATGAGGAGAACTCTGAAACACAAGGCTGCTTCTGTGATATTCTGCCTCAGCATTAGTGTTATTATAGGAGTCTTCAGTCCTCTGTTCGTATTTTAACCTACAGCTTGTGTCTATTTGAGCCATCAAACCAACTGAGTGGAGTTATGTAGTGCAAAGGTTTCAAATGAGAGTTTCACTCACTTTTAAAAAGTCATATTACTGTTGGTTCCTCTGCTTAGTCTTGGTAAAATAAAAAAAAATCATATATCAATATCTAACTGCTGCAAAAAGCATGCCATGCACTCTCTCCTTTAACTGGTTCATAAAACTGAATTTCTGTCTACAGAACAGAAGCTAAATATGAACTCATTCTGTAAGGGCAGGAAGACTAATTTTCTTTTTAGTGTTCCATATGGCTAAATTTCACATAAAAATTCTCATGTGACTAGAGTATTAAGGCAATTTCTTTAGTATACCACCAAATACAAGGAAAACTTCAGAAAAATGAGAAAATACATGTTGGGTCAGATCAAGGAGTCAACTTGTTCAATCTCTTCTTAATAGTATTAAATACATAATATGTACTAAGAATTTTGAGATGTGCAAAGCAAAATAAAACAAGTTTCAGACCTAGGAGAGCTCACCAAATATTTAAGTAGATAACACCTATATGGAAAAGAATAGAATAAGGAAGAATGCAACAATGTTATAAATATTACTAATTTTGATAATTTCATCAAGGTGAAATATATGGTTCAACTTTAGTTATATCTTTTATCCAAACTCAGCTCCATCACATTAATTAGCTTATTCTATGTCAGAAAAAGTTACTAGCTATATACCAGCGACAAATGAATATTATTTTTTAGCACTTTCCAACATTTAAAAGTTCACTTTATACGCATTATCTCTCTAAGATCATGGCTTGCTCTAAGTCCTCCAATCAGTATACAACAAACCTAGGCCCAAAATAGAATTATTTATAGGTCAGCAATGAGACTTGAGAGATTGGTACCAGATCTAGGTTTTGGTAAGAATATGGTAGTGGCTTGTATCAAATCTTAATAATTCTCCCCAGAGTGAGTCTCACTTACATATTTGGAGGACTGTTGATGCCCTTCTGCATTATCAGAATGTTATCGAGCCAACCTGGAGAACTAAAATCCTCTAAGCCAGGACCGTTTGGCCTCTCAATAAAGGATTCTCCCTGGTGTGTACCATTTAACTTATGCTGAATGTTGGGGGATTCACATGAAATATTTCATTCCAATTCCTTAGGAAGTCGTAAAAATATTATTCATTGCTTCATTCACTGTCCTTTATAGAAAGACCAAAAAAGGAAAAAAATAACTGTCATATTTAAATGCCAAGAGCTTGTGAATCATGTAACTCACTGCTTCCATTTTTGCTTTGGCCTTTGAAACATCAGAGTTAAATTTATGATTCAGTTTAAAAACTGTGAATTTCTTTACAGCCTGGATATTGTTGTGATAGAATTCTAATCCCAATTTTAAAACAGATTTGATATTCCTTTTTATCATTATTTCCCTGATCTTTTCTTGTAATTATATTTTTTTCTGTTTTATATCAGACTACTTAAATCTTCTGATGAAGAATATGAAAAATTCATAAGTAATAGGAAGTTCAATTATTTAAAATATTAATGATTATGTGATATGACAAAGTAAACATATTATAGGAACTGAACTTTTTACAGGGGCTTTGCTTTGCCTATCAAAACATAATTTAGAGAGTTTAAGAAACTAGATTTTTGAAGGAGATGGTTTCATGAAGTAAAAGGTCAGTATTGCTTAGTTACTACCGTTTTCAAGATGAATTTGATTTTAGAGTCTGGTTCAATGGCCCAATTATATTTTTCTTCTCTTTTTATTCCTCTGAGCCATTTTTATGCTTGTTGGATTAAATATCTATAAAAGAGTGCTTGGCAAAATAAAAAATACATATATAATAAATTGAACACAATCAGTTCTCTACTTCATTCCTGTTTTGAAATGAAAGCAATATAGCACCATCATTGTAAAAAGTGACAGGGCAGACAGAGACTTATTAAAAATATATTATCTTTACAGTTTTACATGCATTAAATATATCAACTCCTTTCCAGTTCTTTTACTTTGTCAGTCTGAAACAGAAGGGGATTCAACGGAGGAACATCTTTTGTGCCAGGGTTTGGCTGAATTATTGCATTTCCTAATCCAAAAAAGCAGATTTCATTATTTTATGCAAAGATAAATCTTGTAAATGTCGGTGTTACTTTTTCTTCTGAAAAGGGAGAGCATAGTCCTTTCTAATATCACTTGGCAATCGTTAAAATACAAAATAACTTTAAAAAATATTTTCTGTAAATTCTCACTAAGTTTGTTCAGAAGCAAAGTATCAACTTCACAATGAGAAAGTGAATATGAGACCACAAACCAAAATTCCAGAGCCAAAGTGGCATTTGGGCTTCATGTACAGGGACATGAAAAGTCATCCAGTGGGGTCTGGGGTACTCATTCTACTTGGGCTGATTCTAATAAGACTGCCCTCCATTGCTTGTACAGAATTCCCTATCAGAAGAAACATGTCTCTGGCTAGTACATACCTTTGAGCTACTGTGCTCTGTCTACGTCAAGCCCTTTTTCTCCCAATCATAGTGCCCCTCAGATCTTATTTATGTGTAATCTGTTAAGAACTAGGCACTTCTGTCATACGGAATTTGAGTTTGAAGAACAATGAAATATCAGTAGAGTGATTTTCAAGAATGCAAGAATGGGTTGTGGAAAAATTTAAAGTAGTGGCAGACCTAAAATTGTGTCATATGGACAATAACCTAATATTGATGCTGTCAGTTCAGACCACAAATCTAGGAATATGAGGAGAGGTATCCTCTGCTAATACAGGTGTAATTATGTGTTCTTTAAATTGGCATTTTCTACACCTTGCAGTGAAAATGTTGTAACGATCTAAATGCCCAACTGGTTAAACTCAACATTTTATACAACACATATCAGGTAGCTATTCAATAGGGTATTATAGGAAAAAAGATAAATTATTGAGTAAAATAGGGTGTAAATATGCATAAAACTATTTTCCAAATTTTTTAAAAGTAGCAATATTATGGCTTTATGTGGGGGAAAAAACACTCAAAAACATTTATTTTCCTTTCCTCCAAGGGAAAAAAAAATAAAAGGACAGTTTTCTTTTATAAACAATGTTTCTCAGTGAAAAAAAAATTCTGCTATTCTGAATCCTCACTTAAATTTGAAAGATATTCTAATTTAGAGCCCTAATATTTTTGAAGCATCCCTCATCTCTTTTCTGATTAAAATTTAATTATCTCACCAGAGAAATGCAAATTAAAAGCACGATGAGATGCCACCTTACCCCTGTCAGAATGACCATTATTAAAAAGTCAAAAATCCACACAGATACTCATGTGGATGCAGAGAAAAAGGTACGCTTACACACTGTTGGTGGGGCTACAAACTAGAACAATCTCTATGGAAAACAGTAAAAACAGTGTGGAGATTCCTCAAAGAGCTAAAAGTAGACCTACCATTTGATCTAGCAATTCTACTACTGGGTATCTACCCATAGGACAAGAAATCATTTTATCAAAAAGACACCAGCATTCTAATATTTATCACAGCACAATTCACAATTGCAGAGACAGGGAATCAACCTAAGTGCCCATCATTTTATAAGTGGATAAAGAAAATGTGTATGAGAGAGAGAGAAAGAGAGAGAGAGAGAGAGAGAAAGAGAGAGAGAGAGAGAGAGTGTGTGTGTGTGTGTGTGTGTGTGTGTGTGTGTGTGTGTGTGTGTTTATAAGCATGCGGTGCTACTCAGCTAACAAAAGGAATGAAATAATGCCATTCACAGCAATTTGGGGTTTGTGGAAGGTAGTGAAGGATAAAAACTTACCCATTGGGTACAATGAATGCTGTCCTGGAGGCAGGCACGCTGAAAGCCCTGACTTCAGCATAGCACAGTATATCCACATAACAAAAACCTTGCCCCCTTAATATTTTGAAATACAAAAAAATAATTAGAAGAAAAATAAATAAAATTTTATTTTCTCATTTCAATACCTGAGGTCCATGGCAGTGACTTTAGCCAATGAAAGCAACAATGCATTGCAAGTAGCGGTGACCATCAATCTCTACCAAGAAGCCTTATATCAATAAACCACATGCTGATTTAGGAATTTTGATTAGGCCTCTGATAGTTTAGCAAGAAATTAAAAAGCAGCAATCTCGTTTCCCAATCTGTGTCACAGTTTTGGGTCACTGATACGAGGAGGGAAAAAACTACAGTGAGAGGCGATTGCTTTCATAGTACTAGATCCTAGAAAGTAGCTGTGACGTAACAACTCATTAACAGACTATTTTCTACAGAATTAATCTTGGGCAGGCACATTTTGCCCCAGCGTGAGAGAACACAGCAGAGTAGCCTGTCTCCTAACATGACGATCAGGAGGTAGTGGTGACGCTACATTTCGGCCATCGCCAACATTCTTGCTTCGTCCTGTGTGTGGCCAGCTTTCTGCCAAAAGAAGTTAGTGAAGGAAAAGGAAATTCCCTTCGATTGGCATTTGAATATGAGCTCCACTATGAGAATTTAGCAAGGAGTCAACTTCAGGCCAGCAGTCTTGTCTGTTTTGTTGACTAATATGCACTATGTTTTTCCCTGTGGTATTTCATTTTATCTGCGTAATAAACCTATAGTGATATGTGGGAGCAAGAACTGAAAGGGATTGTCTGATTCCGTAGAAAGAGGCAGAGCTTGGTTGTCAAATTCATCATAGTGTCTGGAGGCTAAAGAGAACATTTTCTGAGACTGTAAGCCACTGGTAACATCTTCAAAGGACTTCTGCAATTTTCAGATCTGGAGATTCAATAAATGATTTAAGTTAAAATATAATAACATCAATTTATTTTCAAATATGAGATTCATCATAAAAATACTACGTTCTTTCTCTTTTCTCTCTAGTTCCTCCTATCATATTTTCAACATTTCCAACGTTTCCATGGATCATTTCCAAGCTGTTTATTCACAGTACCATTTACTACATAAATCTGAATCACTCTCTTCTGAAAATCTATAGGATATTTAGTTACACATTTATGTATTAGTTCGTGTCTTTTGAAATATGTTTTCTTAGTTTAGTTCACTCTCATATGCTTCATCTTTCTTAATTCTAATCTGCATTTTATCTTCCATAAATATATTAATAACATCAACCATTTTTCAATGTCTACTATTATTATGTGGGAGGAAAGTTATGAAGCACTTTAAAATATCATTCCATGTGATAACCACAAAATTGCTAAGAGGCTAATAGTATTACTCCTTTCTTAAATTTTAGAAAACAGAAGCTCAGTGAGATTAAATTATAAGGTTAAATGCCAGTATATTGTGATGGAGAAAAAAATATTTGTTGGATTAAAACTGAAGAGGAATTACAAAATTAATAAACAGATGTTTGGGAATGATCTTAGAAATCACCCAGTGTCATATTTTTCCCACTGAGCCTTGCAGCAACCACCAGTGAACCACAGAGCCACTTGGCACACACAGCAAGCAGTAAGAATTCCAGGTTCCCCACTCCTGGTCAATTGAAACTTTTTCTTGTCTGTTTAATATTGCACATATGTAAGATTTCATTTAACAAATGTACTCTACGCTAAGGAATTTTGGAAATGGATAACCAAATCTTATGGTGAAATATAACACAAAGGTCATGAGTTGTTCAATTGATGTTTGCATTATAATTCTTCCAATAATTAGCTGAGGTCCAGTTTTCTCATCTATTAAATGGCAAAAATATTTTTATCTTAGTGGATTTTTTAAATAGATGCCAGAATGTATGGAAATGCAAAAGCATACAGAAAGTACCTAAAGCCTAGAAACAAGTCAAGAGATCTGAACTCTCCCCCGATTCCCTTTATCCTCCCAGGACGTCCCATCAAGTGACTTATGTTTCCTTAAACCTAGTGAAAGGCAACTCACTGTCTATAGAAGCGGATTTAGTGTCTACCTTTGCACAGGACTCACTGACAACAGCACTATCTGTGTGACAATGTAAATTGTTACAAAAATATCCATGTGTGTTATTTTTTCCATTGCAACTAAAATTGGAGTAGTTTCTCAGACTTCCTCTTCAGGTCCTAGCTTGACATTTTTTCTCGCCTTTTGGTCTCTTCACAAAGCACCGTGTGATTGGATGACGCCTTTGATAAACTGCCACCTGAAGGCTAAAGTTACCTGTAGTTAGCACCTCATTCACTAGGTTTCAATTGTGCTTTCTCACATATTTTCTCTCAAGTGTTATTTGTCCTGTATTTTATCAAGGGAATTTATAAGAAACTTCTCACGGCATCTTTCCAACACATTCGCATTTTATATGAATGTGACTCTCAGGTCTCCATGGCAGCAGAAGCAAATAAGCTCATTCAAACTCGGTGGTTCAGTGTCAAATTGAGGAGGAATGTGGCATCTCCGCCCACATATTTCTCACTCCTATATCCTAGGCCTGTTTTCATCGAAAGATAGCAAGTTGAAAAATAATACAGGAAATATGCTGCATTTTTAAATAGATATTTTCTGAATCCTAAATAATGGAGGCTAATTTTAATGATCTTTAATTTTTTAAATGGAGATATAAAAATATAGCAGAGATATACAAAAAAAATTTCATTATCTATCTTGTTTTAATATTTTTCAGGTCATGCTATAGAAGTTTGCATAGGTTTATTTTTAACATTACAGCAATCATTTTCTATATAATTAAAAACACTAGCTAACATACTTAAATGACTGAATATAATACATATAAAATCATCTTTACTGGTTTGAAGAGCATTTTATTTCCTCCTACATACCTGCCTTATATATTAATTTTGGTGTAGTTTTGAGTTCCAAAAAATTCTAACAAATTGAATGACCACACACACACACAAACACCCACACACTCTACCTGCAAACGGACAAAAAATAATAATAATACTTTATATTGCATCAGATAATATAACAAAATTAAAACTAACAAAAGTTTGAGGTGTCATCTATTATAGGACCCCCGTTTTAAAGATATTCATAATTGTTCAGCCCCAGAGAGATGAATAAATTTACACATGGACAACTAGAGTCCTAGGAAGCAAAGTAACACTATGTGCTGGGACTTCTCACCCTTCAATCACGGGTAAGAGGTGAGAAATACATTTATGCATTGGTTTTATTTAACATACCATTCCTTTTCCATTCATCTGTTTCTCTGTAAGTTTCTTACTTTTCAAACATATATTTTCCCTTTCTATATCTTTGAAAACTCTGAGAGAGAGACATCAAATTATTTTGATTTTACTTCCAGCTGAATAGCTATTAATTGATACAAATGGCAAGACTTAATTCTCACACAGGACAGTTTCAGAAGCTGAAACACACATCACAAATTTCAAAGGGCTTTCCTGCCTACTTCTTTTCCAGTGGATACCTTTGATCCACACTGTTTCCTACAGGAATTATCTACTTTTATCTTTTAAACTTCTCATTATAAGGAACAAACAGGAGAAAAATTATATATATATATACACACACACACATAACACCTTTGCAGAAAAAAACAAAGCAAAATAAAATTTGTGCCTATGCTTAAGAAACAAATTCCATGTAAAATTTTGAAGTATTCCAGAAAAGTTCTCACTGCCAGACTTGGTGCTTAAAATTTTATCTCTAATATTTCTTACCAAATATTTAAATGAATCTTTATATCCCAGATCATCTGCAGCTTAGCCTGAACTTGATCAGGAGAGCACACCCAGAAGACAGCAGCAAGCAGTGCATACACAGGGCTTGATTCATTCTTGAAATGGAGAATGTTCCTGTGGGACGGAAAACACAGAATGGTTGTGGAAATTCATACGAAAGGCTAAAGCCAGAAGGCTTTTATGTTTTAACTAGGCTACTTTCTCAACCAAAGTTCCAGGTGTTGTTACAAAGTCGCCTGGGAGTTCACTTTTCCCTTTCTATATAAATATGCAGTCTTAAGGAGCATATTGCTCTAATAAGCTCATTTCATGTTATTCCAGCCCCTTTATTCCCAACCTAAGTACAACTCTATGCATTGAGAGTCTAGGGTATAGTAGATTATCTTCAATGTCTGTGTTTGTAACATCTTCCCATAATCCCCACTTTATATTTAATGCTTAGCGCTGGCGGAGTGTGCATCCATGCCTCGTAGCAAGACTGTTCATTCAATCAACAAACATTTAATGAGCAACTACCAAGAGTCAGGCAGCATAGCATGGTGCTGTTACATGGTGATAAAAAGACAGAATTTTAAAGAGCTAGTGGTTTGGTAGAAAGACAATAAGTAATTGATCATAAAACAGTTTACCAATGCCATAAACATTTTCTCTGATTTTTTGAATTTTTAATTAATACATAATAATTGTATATATTTATTGGGTACATGAGATATTTTGACACATGCATATGTGTAATGATCAAATTAGGGTAATTAGTATATTCTTTTGCTCAAACATTTATCATTTCTTTGTGTTAGGAACAGTCAAGTTCTTCTTTTCTAGCTATTTTAAAACATACAATGTTATTGTTAACTACAGTCACCCTACTCTGCTATAGAACACTAGAATATATTCATCCTAAATAACTGTAATTTTGTACCCATTAATCAACCTTTCCCTTTTTGCTCCTCCTCCCTCCCCTTCCCAGCTTCTGTTAATCAGTATTCTACTCTCTACTTCTGTGAGATCAATTTTTTAGTTGCCGCATATTAGCTAGAATATGCAATATTTGCCTTTCTGTGCCTGGATTATTTTACTTTACATAATTTTCTCCAGGATCATCCATGTTGCTGCAAATGAGAGGATCCCATTCTTTTTGATGGCTGAGTAATATTTCATTATATATATATATATGTTTGTGTGTGTGTGTATATATATATATATATATACATATATTACATTTTCTGTATCCATTCTTCTATTGGTGGATACTTAGATTGATTTCATATCTTGCTATTGGCTATTGCTGCAGTAAACGTGGGGGCACAGATATCTCCTTGGCATACTGATCTCCCTTCCTTTGGAAATAAACCTGGTAATGGGATTGCTGGATCAGAGAGTATTTCTATTTTTAGTTTTTTTAAGGAAACTTCATACTGTTTTTCATTATGGCTGTGCTAATTTACTATCCCACCAGCAGTTTAAAAGTGTTCCTTTTTCTCTGCTTCCTCACCTGCATTTGTTATTTTTCGTGTTTTTGATAATAACCATTTTGACTAGGATTAGAAGATGATATTTCAATGTGGTTTTGATTTGCATTTATGATGATTTGTGATGTTGAGTATTTCTCCATAGACCTGTTGGCCATTTGTATATCTCCTTTTGAGAAATATCTATTCATATTATTTGTCCATTATTAATTAGATTACTTGTTTTTATGCTTTTGAGTTCCTTATATATTCTGGATGTTAATCTTTTCTCAGATGGATAGTCTGCAAATATTTTCTCCCGTGCTGTAGGTTGTCTCTTCACTTTGTTGAGGATTTTTGGTTTGATACAATTCCATTTGTCTGTTTTTACTGTGTTTTTGAGGTCTCATTCAAAAATTTTTGACCAGGCCAATGTCCTGAAGTGTTCCCCCTATGTTTTCTTCAAGTAGTTTCTTGGTTTTGAGTCTTAAATTTAATTTTTTAATGGATTTTGAGTTGATTTTCGTATATGGTGAGAGATAGAAGTCTGGTTTCATTCTTCTGCATATGGATATACAATTTTCCCAGCACAATTTATTGAAGGGACTATTCTTTTACTAATGTATGTATTGACACCTTTGTTGAAAATCAATTGACTACAAATGCTTAGATTCATGAAAGGTAACATTTTTGAATAGAGAAGAGTGATTCTATAAGCAAGAGTAGGTTTACTACTCTCTACTGGGTGCATCTTTTAGCAGAAAAAGTTCTATCATAATAGCAGGAGAGTCTTCCAAGCAGAGAATAGTATGCAAAAATCATTAATTTAAAAATTTTAGAGATGTTTTCTTGTAAATTACAATTTATTAGAATAGAGAAGGAGTGTCATAGAAATTACCAGGTGTCATGGACTAAATTCATATGTTGAAATCCCAACTACAATGTGATGATATTAGGAGGTGGAGCTTTTGGGAGTGATTGAATTTGGATGCAGTCATGAGAGTCAAAAGCCCTTAATGGGAATATTTCTATTCTTTTTTTTTTTTTTTTTTTTTTTTTTGAGACAGGGTCTCACTCTATCACTCAGGCTGGAGTGCTGTGGCCTCTTCATAGCTCACCACTACAGCCTCAAACTCCTGAGCTGAAGCTATCCTCCTGCCTCAGTCTCCCAAGTAGCTGGGACTACAGATGCACACCACCATGCCTGGCTAATTTTTCTATTTTTTGTAGAGTCAGGGTCTTGCTCAAGCTCAGGCTGGTCTCAAACTCCTAGCCTCAAGCGATCCTCCTATGTCAGACTTCCAGAGTGCTAGAATTACAGGCATGAGCCACTGCACCTGGCCAGAATATTGCTCTTATAAGAAGAGACACAAGACACAAGTGCTCTATTCTCTTCTCTTCCCACTCTTTCCCTCTCTCTTTCTCCTTATTTCTCTCTCTATTCTCTACCATGTGAAGAGACAACAAACCAGGAAGAAAGTTCTTACTAGACATGGAAGCTGCTGCACCTTGACCTTGGACATCACAGCACGCGGATCCATGAAAAATAAATATTTATTGTTTAAGCCATCTAATATGTAGGATTCTGTTATAGCAACATGGCCTGATTAAGGTACCAGCTATTATTATTTTAATAAATATACCAGGTGATTTTCAAATTCTAGTGGTTTGGAAACCAGTCTTTCAAAAGATATAATAAACCTTAGCTATGTATGTCAATCTTCTCCTGTTTGTTCCATTCCTTGTTCTCTAATATTTTCTTTTCCAGTGTTTCTATATCTATGTGATATGATTCTGAGAGAAGGATCTGACCCCCCACCAGACAATTATGATTATGAATTTTTCATTAAAAGCAAATGTGACATGGAGTTCAGTGTTTTCTTGTGTAGCAGAAGATTAAACTAATTAGCAAAAGATATAGATAAAAATTATGTTATGTCATTACGGTAATGAAGTCAACTACTGCTAAACTAGGAATGTGTGGGTATAAGGGAAGGGAAATAAAGGAGTGGATATCTGAATGTGAATTATCCTTACCCTTTGGTAATAAAGGAAATCACAGTTAGACTTTGAGGTATTGAATTTTGTTCATTAATTTAAAGATTGATATGTACAATTACCTCATTAACATCAAAATAGGAATGGAATTGCTAAATGGTAGATTTGATCAAAAGAAGAAGAGTGCTAATATTAATAATCACAATCTTATTGTTTAATCTTAATAATAATAAATAGCACGTGTTGTGAGTTTACTAGATGTAAAGCATTTTTCTAGGTACTTACCTGCATAGCTCATTCAATTCTCACAATAATCCTAAGAAGTGCTGCT
>RJWJ010017834.1:0-32430 GCA_004363605.1 Indri indri | reverse complement strand
GCGAGTACCATGGCGTCAGCCTAGCTCACAGCAACCTCAAACTCCTGGGCTCGAACAATCCTACTGTCTCAGCCTCCCGAGTAGCTGGGACTACAGGCATGCACCACCATGCCCGGCTAATTTTTTCTATATATGTTTTTAGCTGTCCGATTAATTTCTTTCTATTTTTGGTAGAGACGGGGTCTCGCTCTTGCTCAGGCTGGTCTCGAACTCCTGAGCTCAGGGCGATCCGCCCACCTCGGCCTCCCAGAGTGCTAGGATTACAGGCGTGAGCCACCGCGCCCGGCCTTAAAAGTAAAAATTAATCAGAAATACCTTTCATTTCAATACATGTGCTGCTTATAAAATCCTTTCTTTTGTATTAGTCTCACTTTTTTTTTTGAACCAATTACCCTTAGACAATATCTTACTTTATTTATGAAGAAATTGAAACTAAAAAAATTAAGCAATTTTTTCCAAGTCATATACCTAGTTAATGTCACATATGGGACTTATACTAGTTTTCCACAACTTTTAGCCCAGAACTCTTTATGCTCATTGTCTTCAGATAAATGTAGATAGATTGTCTACATCCATTTAACGGTAACCATCAGTAGTGCTTTAGAGGAGGCATAGCCCTCTGTAGTTAATGGGAGATGCGCCCAGGCAGGCAGAGAGCCTTATCCAAACAGCATGGAGACAAGAAACCATTGGCACCCCAGAGATGCAGTTAGCAGTGAAGACTGAGCAATACACAGCCAGATATTCTTGTGGAAAGCACTGAAGTCATTAATAAGGGCCTAGATGGAGGGGCAAGCAAAGGGAGAGAATTCTGATCTTATGAATAGAAGAAAATCACCCCGTTGAACATAGACTGAGGCAAAAAGGAATCTAGCTACTGAAAGTGGTGTAAAGGTAGGGGATGTAAGCAGAAAGAAATCTATTTATTAAAACCTATTTGATTTAGAATGGAGATACCTGAGTAAGGAAAACACCTTACAAATTTTCTGTCTGAGGATAGGCTTGGTCTCAGAGAGTGAAATACGGTTTAGCATGCTAATGGCTTCAGTTGTAGAGAGAAGAGAAATGTGAGGACAGTAATTAGAGAGATGTTGACAGACCACAATAAAAGAATCTGTGTTCTGGAGGATGTGTTAATAAAGATGTCACTGTGTAGCTGTTTTCTTGCTTTTACTTATAAGAATACTTGGGACTGAAATAAGAAATGCATATTCTTTGCTCAAGGAAACCACTGGGCTTTAAAAAAATACAACTATGAAAATACAAGAACAAATAACAAGCAAAAGACCAAAGACATAATAAAATTTAGGTTGGTCACCTCTACTCATAACATTTGGAAAACACAATGACTTAGGGTTGGGAAGGACCTTAGAAGTCATAGTTAGTCCCATGTCTTTCCACTCAATGAAACTCTATATATTCTCCTTGTGTTTCCATTGACCTCTGCACGGAAGGGATTTCACCGCTTTGTAGGCAGCCCCTTCCATTGATTAAAGTGGAGGGGCATCATCTGAACTCCTCTCTTTGTAATTTTCCCCCCTTTGGCCCTACTTTTGCTTTAGGCACTTAAACAAGAATAATCTACTTCTTATCCATGTGACAATTCTTTTATAAAAAGGCAATATCATATTCTCTGTCATTCTCAAGATTTGCCATTCTGAATCAAACAACCCTATCAAAAAGTGGGCAAAGGACATGAACAGAGACTTTTCAAAAGAAGATAGACTAATGGCCAACAAACATATGAAAAAATGCTCAACATCTCTAATCATCAGGGAAATGCAAATCAACATCTCTAATCATCAGGGAAATGCAAATCAAAACCACAATGAGATATTACTTATCTCCAGTGAGAATGGCCTCTATCAAAAAGTCCCAAAACAATAAATGTTGGCATGGATGTGGAGAGATAAGAACACTCATACACTGCTGGCGGGACAGCAAACTAGTACAACCTCTGTGGAAAGTAATATGGAGATACCTCAAAGAGCTACAAGTAGAACTACCATTTGATCCAACAATCCCATTACTAGGCATTACCCAAAGGAAAAAAAGACATTCTATAAAAAAGACATCTGCATTCGATGTTTATAGCAGCACAATTCACAGTTGCAAAGATGTGGAAATAACCCAAATGCCCATTAATACCTGAGTGGATTAACAAAATGTGGTATATGTACACCACAGAGTTCTACTTAGCCACAAAAAAACAACAGTGATATAGCATGTCTTATATTATCCTGGCTAGAGCTGGAGCCCATTCTACTAAGTGAAGAATCCCAAGAATGGAAAAACAAGCACCACATGTACTCACCATCATATTGGTGTTAATTGATCAAAACCTATGTGCACATGTAGTAGTAAGATTCATTGGGTATTGGGCAGGTGGGAGGGGGGAGGAGGGGATGGGTATATACACACCTAATGAGTGTGGTGTGCACCGTCTGGGGGATGAACATGCTTGAAGCTCTGACTCGGGTGGGGAAAAGGCAATATATGTAACCTAAACATTTGTGCCCCCATAATATGCTGAAATAAAAAAAAAAAATTAAAAAAAAAAGATTTGCCATTCTGTTTTCTCACCCATTTCCCCTCCTTGATTTGTTCAGTTGCCCTATCACAAAAATGGACTTTTCCTAAAGATATGGGGAAGAAAAAGTCATACACAAAAGAGTGAAGTTGAATATCTTCATCCAGCACTAAAAACACATTGGTTAGTTGAGGACAAGAAACTTAGAGGTTATTGACACTTCATTTCAGGGTATTCTACTCATTTTACAGAACTTTAAATCGACTAACTCATCAAAGTAGTTATTTATGAGGAGAAGCCAGTCAGATGTTTGAAAATGTAGCAAACAAATGACTTATGCCCACGGGTCCCTTGGAGGCCTCTTGCCACCACAGCAGTAGGGCTGACTATTTGAGAACAACTGGGGTCGCTGAATGTCCTCTGCACTTTTTAATTGCTGTTTTCCAGGTTCTTGCCAGTGTGAAGTCCACAGCATGGGGGATTTCTCAGAAGCTCAGCCTCAAGGGGAAGTTACTCTGCATCCTGAGAGAAGTGCCAAGGGGAGCCTGAGCCTTCTGAGAGCTGAGGCTTCCTCTCCTCACACTGGTTTCTCCAAAAGCTGATGGGTCCAGGGGATAGATTAGGAGGTAAAAAAAAAAAAAAAAGAAAGAAAACAGGGCCAACCGGGATAAAGGAATGTTTCAAGATTCTAAGAAAGACAAGAGCAAGCTCATTCCCCTAATAAGGAGCTGTACTTAACTACTTACTGATAAGAATATCCTGGAAATTTAAAAAACCTCTTTCAGGTTTTGAGATAGTCAAATGAACACTGCTTATTTCAGAGGCACCTTCTTCCATAAATACATTTAATTGATTTTTAATGACTTCAATCTTATCTTTCTTGTTTTTATTTTTCATTTTTCAGGTCATTTGAAACTACCATTCTAAAGAAAGACTATGCTCATGTTTGCATAAATCTGTGTTTATTTGCCATCTGCACATTCCACGAACACTCACAAGACAAATTTTAACACCTACGTGTGTGTGTGTGTGTGTGTGTGTGTGTATACACAATTGCAGGCTCATCCCATTCATACTGTTTAAAGTGAGAACATAGGGTAATAAAATTGAGAAGAGCTGGCTTACTACTTTATAGCTATACCCACCTGGCCAGTGAAGGTTAACTCTTTTCATCTAAGGAAACAGTTTTGCTAGCCCTCTACATGAAAGCAGCAGCAAGGGTCCCTTATGGAATTATTTAAGAGGGAGCAGGAAGAATCCCCTATCCAGAAAAGCCTCCTTCACTGCTTGGCCATAATACCTAAAATGCCAACAGAGGAGGATTTTTTTCCTTCTTTATAAATGCAAAAACTTTGAGAATAGTTGTGGCCATTATATATAGTTCAGTTTATAGCTTTTCTCTGACTCTGTGACGGCAGGGAGAGGAGGAAAGATACTTTAAAGAATGAGGGTGTTGGTGTATAGGAGGGAAAAAGAAGAATCCAGAGACAAGGGAAACAATCTGAACAGGGCAGGGAAGACCTGGTGGGACTCCAGGGGCCAGGAGGGGTGGATGAAGGAGGTGGTGGATGGGGCTGGTGGGTTGTGGTCACTTGGCTTTGTAATTAACCAGCTGGGGGAAATCTGATTTTTAGTCACTCACACTTTCCAGGTTAGTCTTCCCACTTGCAGAATAAAGAGGGTGGATTAGGTCAGTCATGTTTCCGACTAAACTCTTGAGAGCTTTAAGGTTTCTGTGGTGATACAGATATCTTGACTGAGGCAAGGGGCTGATTATGTGAGGAGGGAGCAGATGGTGGAGGCCCAGTATATGGTTCTCCCCACCATTTACGACTTGACCGATGGCCTGTTTTACATTGGATTTTCATTTCAAACTTTATTGAAAAAATATTTATTCAGCACATATGACACAAGGTTTAATTTGTCATAAAAAGAATTTCTGCTGCTAAAAATAGCATGAACATAGCTAGCTGGATGGATTAAGATCCTTTCCACTTTTCCAGCATTAATATTTTATGATCCTAATCTAAGAACTACAGATTCATTCATTCTTCACCATGGGAATCCTAAGGTATGAGTAATCATCTTGAATAATTAGGGAAATGTTGTAGACATTGTAATTCTGTAAAGCAAGCCAAAAAAAAAAAAAAAAGCTTTTGCAACCTGCAACCTTTTTATTCCAGAGAATATCACTTACTGATTTATTGTGATTAGCTATAGTGAAAATTTCTCTAAATTTTCTGGATTTTTTTCCTCAAAGAGGAGACATCGAAAGTAAGAATTGATACATGGACCTATAGCAATGCTTTATATTTTTCAATCAACAAATTATTAATCAGGAAGTAAAGAGAATTAATTCACTTTAAACTTACAAGATAACTAGAAGTCCTAAAAGAATAATGCATAATTTTGGAAATTTGATTCTCCTCATTTAACAACAGTAGAAAATAACCAAACCAAATATAAACAAAAAATGTGCATCTCAGAACAAAGGTACTAAGTTTGAAATATAACTCATTCATTAGTTACTTAGTTTAGATTCATTTTTCTCAATTCATCCACTGTGTTGTTGAAAACAATCAGGTACTTGGACATTGACAAAATTGGCCCAGTGAAAATTAAACAATGCAAATTTATTTGTTTTGTAATTGTTTATTGACGTCATGTGTTGCTTTCTTTATAACTACAAATCTCTTTTACATCCCTCCTGCCAGGCCACATCACGCAGGTAGGGAAGAGAATCTCCTCAGTAATGGAGGAGCTGAGGTACCATGAGTGACCCAAAGGAGATAAAAATGTAAAAACAGGTTAAAGTGTGCCTCACACACGCTCTGCTGGTGCCTCAAGCCCTGGGAGAATCTAGCAAATTAAGTAATTAACTTGGCCAAACCATTCAGTTAATTACACACTGATTGTTAGATTGTTATTAGTAACAGCAAACAACTCTTGAAAATGGAGAGCTACTTCTTTTCATATCTTTCTCTTTTATGGAGTAAAATCCATATAAAAGTAAAAAACATAAAGGTAAAAACTCCCTAATGATTTTTGTATCTTTTATTTAATTGCAGGGGAATTATTTTTCTATGATATTCCTTTTATTTGAATTTGTAAATTTTTATTTGAAAAATCAATAATTTTCATTCTTTTTTCGAAATGTTCCAGCACGTTGCTAACTGAACTTTGCTTCAAACTATCAGAAAAGAGTTGAATAGAATGTGTGGAGAATTAAAAAAGGCAATTAATTTTAGGTTAATGAGGACTACATGAGATAGACTTATGATAGAGTGTCTTTATAAAATATTAAACAATATAGGAAGCTATTTTTATCAAATAAGCTTTCTATTGTTCATGTTCCTTAGCTTTCTTAAATGTCTTTTTGGTAGGCTTTAAATTGCTGAGAATTTTTTATTCATTTATGTTTAAAAGATGTTGGTTTCTCTGGCTGAATTCATTGCAGTCACAGGCATTGCATTCCAAGTAAGAATCTGCCGTCATAAAACTAGATTTGATAGAATATACCTCGTAACTTATTCTGCAGAAAAAATTATGGTGATTTTACAGACATTAAAATAAATAATAAGAAACAAAACATATTTCTTCAAGAAGCCTTCTAAACCTCAAATTTATATAGATAAATTAAAGCTTTTCATCCTTAAGGATTTAATGAGTCTAGTATTCTCTTTCATAGCTAATTTCTTAAGCAGTCTATTTTTTCAGTGTAACTTTAAAGTGTTCATAAATAAATACCACATAGACATTACATCTTTGAAGCCGACCTGTAAATAAAGAAGCAAAATCTCAGCCTTTGCAATTTACAAAACAAAGCCCATTGGTTTAATGCACTTACTTCCCAAGATGGACAAACCCACAGGAGAAAGTAACTTACTAAGGTATCTGGTGTGGACAGCCTCGTGGTGGTGTTCAGTCCTACCAAGGACGGGAGAGTTTGGGACATCCAGTTTGAAATCATTGCCATGGTGCTAAGCACAGCGCCAAGCTTCAGCAGTGGAGGACTCATTGCTGTGGAGCTAATGAGCTTTCATAGTGACTGATTAGGATCCGGTGCTGGGCTGGCAGCGGGAGGCGCGACTGCAGCACGCCACATCTACAGCATGAAAAGAGATCAACTTCCCCAGCTCTAATCACCCAGGAAAGCTTACAGAACCTCCTTTCCTCACTCTCGTGGGAAGTGCCCTGCCCTTCCTGTTTGTCCCTTAGCAGACACTTTGCTGGGTCATCAAATGAAATATTCTTGATAGAGCTTGGTTGGTAATTATCAGAGCAGAGGTTGGAGGGAGGGGGAAACATGAGCTTTCCCAGCTCCACTATAGTCAGTTACCATCAACGGAGTCCATTTCCTCTGGGGTTTGCCTAAGTATAATCAGCTGCTCTTTATCCTTCATTAAAAAAGACACCTTTAAATGGAGGTCCGCCAAAGTGCACATTTCAAACACCAAACCTAGTATCTACAGATTTCTCTGGGCAAGGACAGAGTGCTTTTAGGAAAAGCATGAAAACGAAGTCTGCAAATAATTTCCAAGATGATCAGATATTGAGAATAGGAGATAATTTTTTTCAACAGCAATCTAAAATTAGCATTATTGCTTTGAAAATATAGTCAAAGATTAATAACTACTGCCTGTGGCAAACATTACCTCTAGACACCTTATACCTGAACAGACAGAAAAAGCAGCCTTAGAGAAAATCTTCTGTTATAGAAATTTTACATGTTTCCAGTTTTGCTTTTGAGAATGAAGGCTTTGCTTCGTAGGTGTTCAGTGACACAGGAAACTCACTTAACTCTATTTTCACTTTGTGGGAATGATAGACTGATATTGAAAGTCTGTATCCTGAGAGAATTAAAAAGGGCATAGGACTTGAACTCAGGAAATCTGGGGTTTAGTGCTTGTTCTCCTCTAGTTAGCTGTGTGACTGGCCAGTGACTTAATATTCCTTGTCTCCAGTTTTTTCTATAATATGCGGAGGTTGGATTCCATGCCCTCGAAGGCCCCTCCAGCGCTCAAATTCAATGATCTGTTTATGAGAGCTCCATTACCAAATGTGGTATATAGAATCCAAGGCTTATGGGTAATTTTATTATGCCCTTTTTACAAATACTACAAATTGCCCACCTCCAAATCTCAGGTCCCAAATGAAAGAAATCAGAGGA
Organism: Indri indri; assembly: GCA_004363605.1. Taxonomy (NCBI): domain Eukaryota; kingdom Metazoa; phylum Chordata; class Mammalia; order Primates; family Indriidae; genus Indri; species Indri indri. The sequence continues at coordinate 24,730 of RJWJ010017834.1, read as the reverse complement.
CATTGTCTTGTACAATATTGTGTTTTAAAATAAAAATATAGACAGAAGACACAAAAGGAAATATAGCTGTATGAAAATAAATCAGCTATAAAAGGGAAAAATATTGTTTTGATAATTAGGATAATTCTGGAATTCTTGGTATATGGAATTCTCAGTCAAAGATACACACTTTTCTTAAGTAGTTTTGGCAGGAGAAATAAAAATGTCTTTAAGAAAACTGAAAAAAATACATATTTATAGTCCGTGTGTACTTTATTGTCAAAAACCATTTTAAACAGGGGTGGATGCTAAGAGACTCCTCTTCTTTGTATCTATTAGCTTGGAACCCAGGCTTTTTTTTTTTTTCTTTGATAATACATCCACATGATTTCAGTTGACCCTTACTTTTTAACCCCAGTATCCAGAAAACCAAATATTATTACTGTTTTAGTCTTTTAAAAATCATGCTACAAGAGAAACCAATAAGGATAAAAGCACAATAGTTTGTTCAGTAAACTTAGCAATAACAGAGCGTTCACAGAAAGGATTGTGAAATTTTGTATTTGTATTATGCTACAATGTAGTAATGACAAAAAACAAAGTGAATTTATAAATCTAAATACTTGAAAAATACAACTGGAACCTTATCTGACTTTAATAAATGAGGGCGGTGTCTTTTCGAGAGCTTAACTTCCAAAATTGAAAATTAAAATACATACAATTACTGGATAATTTAAGAAACAAGGTGGCAGACGGCAATTATACTTACTAACGAACTACCAGTCAACAAAATAATAGCATCTTTAGAAGAATATAAGATTGACTGTCAGGGGAAAACAATGCTCTTATTTGCAAATTAAAAAGAAAGGAAGAAATAAAGATAAAAATACAAAGGAAATGCTTCTTGCAATTTCCTAGAGTTGGAAATAAATTACTATATTAAAGAACTGTAATAGGCCAGGCGCGGTGGCTCACACCTGTAATCCTAGCACTCTGGGAGGCCGAGGTGGGCGGATTGTTAGAGCTCAGGAGTTCGAAACCAGCCTGAGCAAGAGCGAGACCCCGTCTCTACTAAAAAATAGAAAGAAATTAGCTGGACAACTGAAAATATACAGAAAAAATTAGCTGGGCATGGTGGTGCATGCCTGTAGTTCCAGCTACTCAGGAGGCTGAGGCAGGAGGATCGCTTGAGCCCAAGAGTTTGAGGTTGCTATGAGCTAGGCTAATGCCACGTCACTCACTCTAGCCAGGGCAACAGAGTGAGACTCTGTCTCAAAAAAAGAAAAAAAAGAACTGCAATAGAACAGTGGTGAAAGTTTATGATTTGGTGATGTTTATAAACACATAAGCTTAAAGTGTTGTTTTTAGAACAGGTTTAAATGGCACACATTAAAGTGGAAAAGCTAAAATTAAAATGATTATTAGTTATGGGAAATAAAAATAACTATACTTTGCGAAGAGCTAAATAGTTTGTAGTACTCTTACAATCTATTGAAGTGATTTCCATTTTAAAAATTGAGTCCTAGTTTGCAAATAGGGGAAGGGATTGTTCTATATAGGAATAGCAGGCTGTGTTCAGGGCAAGAAACCCAGTGGCTGCAAAAGTTCCACAAGCATAGTGTGAGGCTGGAAATGTTGGCTGCTAGCAGCTCAAGGGCTTCAGGGCCACTCAGAAGTGCTTGGACTTTATTTTGTATATAATTCAAGGGTTTAAAGCAAAGCAGTGAGGTCATCAGTTTATGTTGTGGATTATTACTTTGGCATTTTTATGATACAGGAAAGACAGAAGAGGTTGTGGGGAGAACAAACCTTATCAGAGACAGGAAGGTGACATAGAGGTATGTTCTCATGATTTGGGCAAGAGTTGATGAGGTCCTTAGTTAAGAAATTGGGAGTGGGATTAAAAACGATGGATTCCTAAAGGTTTGCAGGAGCATTGGCAGCCCTTCATGACTGAATAGATGTGAGAGGTGAGAGAGAGAAAGTTACCTGGGAGAACTTCCAGCTTTAGGGGGGTTTGGGTGATGAGTGTCATTCATCAGGATAAGAAATACAGGTAGGAGCATAACTTTAGGGAGAAAAGAGAATTTACTGTCATGTACTTGATGTGAGTGGCCTATGGTAAAGAGGGTCACTGGATGATAATGTACCCACAACTGGAGTTCAGAAAAGAGTTACTTTCCCCAGGCCACAAAACCTTAATGGCCTGTAAAAATAATGTACATTCCTTATATGACAAAATCAGTTAACTTAGCACAACAGTCTTAAAACTAGCTTAATTTTATTTAGACTTTAATTCAACATAATCTTTAGATTTAATTACCTATGCAGTCTTTTTAAAACAATAACAAACGTGAACAGTGAATATATTAGTAAATCTAGTAATCTCACAGAAATGTAACCTGACTACACACTTACTTTTGTTTTAGACTCTCCTAGTGGATCAATAACTCTAAAATCTACCATTGTGCATTATTGCTCATAGAATGCTGGAAGCTATTGATAAATATATTTATTCATTAGATTTTTTTATGGTAGCCTGTCTTTTTTGTTGTCCAGAGTATTTCATGATAGACTTATATAATAAATAATTAACAAGCAAATAAGTATTAAGTGAGAAAGATTTATAGGTAATTTTATGTAATGTTGACATGTTCTGCCATTAGAATTTTATTTTTTTCTTTTATGTTGTAGTGTAAAAGTCAAATGTTTCTTTAACACTCCATATATACTTCATAGTTTGGGCACTGTTTGTGTTAGGTGTGTGTATTTCTGGGAACAGCCTAGGCAGATTTGAAAAGTCACATAAAAGAAAAAACCAGATAGTCACATAAAACATGGTAAAAAAAAAAATAACCAGTTAATGAGGTAATTGTGGCCTACAAGTTTTTTTTGGCAAAATGGGAATAAAGATTAAGATTGCTTGCTAAACAACAGAAAATTTAAGAAGGAATAGTTGACATGCATTTTATTTTTATGACTTAAACATTTTAAATTTGTGGATGGTTTCAGACAGAGAGGGAAATGGGTTATTAGATGTAGATGTAAAGATGTAACTATAGGGGCTGGAGAAATTACAGAAGGAGGAGGAGAAGGAAGAGGAGAAGAAAAACGAGAAGAGGGGGAGGATAGCAATTGGGTAGAACCCCAAAAGATGAATTGTTTTGATTGGTTAAGGGAATAGATAAACCAGAGTGACCTCTAGAGAAAATGGTGGAGTCTTGTCAGCAAGTTACATAAGAAAAATAAGAAGAGTAGCATAAAATAGAAGAAAGTGGGAGACTGCGTGCTTGTGTGGAAATCACTTTGGGAGTGCTGGATATGACCAGGTAAATACACAGCTCTCCAACTGCTATGGCACCTTTAAGGCAGGTTAGAGGGTAGTTCTCCAGGTTCTTCCACTTACTAGCAAGGTAATATTGACTAAGTTAGTCTCTCTGAGTCTCCATTTATCATCTGTAAAATGGGAATAAAATTACCTATGTGGAATGGTTATTTAAAAGACTGAATGAGATCATATATTTGAAAGTGCCCATAGCACATCAAATGTTGAATCAATGGCAGGCCTATTTTTGGTAAGAAATGCCATGACTGGTGCAGGCCAAAGAGTAGATTAGCTGAAGGAACAATTAGGTCCAGAAGAGGTGGAAAGTTTTGCCACTTTGCAAAAGGGTAGCTGGATGGAGGTTACAGTATATGCTGCTTGCAATTCAGTCAAATTCTATCACTCATCATGGGTGAAGAGAATAATACAACTTTGCTGCATGACACCATCACTCTTGGGCTCTGGGGTTAAGAGTCCAACTCAAAGCAGAGTAAAGGGCCTGATTTATATTTATATTTTGCCTCATTCACTGAGAAGTTGAAGCAATTGTAAGAAGACTTCCATAAGGTCCCACTGCCATCTCTCCCTACTTCCTCACTTGTGCCCACACATTCTACCTTCTCTCCTGTTATCACAGATAAATTGACTATGTTTCTAGGTAAGACTGATCTCTCCTCTGTGCGCTAGATATCAGTACCTTTCAGATTATTTCATGTAAGAATCACTGAGAAGCTTCATAAGACCCAGGTCCTTAGGTTGAACCAAAGAATCTGATTTAGCTCCAACATAGAACAAAATAATTTGCATTTCTAACAAGCTAACACCACTTCCTATCTCCATTTTAAGTACAAAACAACAAAACTTTCCTGATCCTCCTTTCTCTCTGATCATTCCCCTATTTCTCACCTTCTCTTTACAACATATTTTCTTGAAAAAATTGTTTATATTTACCATCTTCAATTTCTTTCTTCCTAATTAGCTTTTAGTCCACACTTCTCCCCTTCACCAACACCGCTTTTATCAAGGCTACCAATGACATCACACTGCTAAATCTAGCAGTCAATTCTCAGGACTCAACTTCCTTGACCTACAAGCGGCATTCATCAGTTTTGCTTTCTCCTCCTTGACAAAATTTCTTCGCTTGGCTTCCAGGATACCACACTCAGCTAGTTTTCCTCCAACTTTTTGACCTCTCTTTCTCAATCTCTTTTGCTGATTCTTCTTCATCTATATGCTAATGACTCCCAAATTCATTTCTTCCTGACAGACCTCTCCTATCAATTTAGACGTGCATATCCAATTATCTGCTTGACATCTCCACTTCGATGTTTAATAGACATCTAAATCGAACATGTTAAAAAAATGGGCTCCTGATGTGGTTCCCCACCCACAGCAAAGAAAGCAAAACAAAAACTCAAAGAAATAAATAAAAACACACACACATGCAGCCATTCCTGTAATCTTCCCCATTTCAGTTAATTGGGCATTCCATGGTTAAGTTGTTCAGACCAAAAAGTTGGGTTTTAACTTTAAATTTCCCCCACCACATCTCTTATCAGTTTCATCAGCAAGTCGTCTAGTCTCTACTTTCAAAACATATCCAGAATTAAACTGTTTTGCACCACCCTCATTGCCACCATGCTATATTCAAGTGACCATCATCTCTCATCTGGATTATTACAAAAGCCACCACTTAATTAATGACCTTTTACCACTACAGTCCATTTTTAAGCCCCACCCAAAATGATCATGTAAAACATAAATCAGATTATGTTATTTCAATGCTCAGGTTCTCATCTCACTCATGTAAAAGTCATTTAGCTTGCACTCTTCTACATAATCTCGCCGCCTCCTCTTATCTCTCTGATCTCATTTTTTCCAACTCTCCCCTTTGTTCATTCCACTGGAGCCACTCTGGCCTCCTGGCTGTTCCTCAGAGATGCAAATAATCTACCTCAAGGCCTTTGCACTTGCTCTTCTCTAGTGGAATCCCAATTTCCTAAATATCTTCTTACTTTCTTTTTTTTTAAATTCGAATATCATCTTCTCATAAGGTCTTTGATGTCCACATCACCTAAGATTTCTATTTGTCTCATCTGGTTGCTTCGTCTTGTCTTTTGCTGTTTTACTTTTTTTTTCACCTTACAGCTAGTTAGCATGCTGTATATTTTATTTATTCATCTTGTTCATTATCTGTTTTATTCACTAGAAATCAAGCTCCATGAAAGAGGAATGTTGACTGTTTCGTTCATTGGGGTATTCTCAATGCCTAGAAGAGGGCCTAGAACATAGTAGTTTCACAATAAACATTTATTAAATGAATGAATATTTTATTAATTAGTTCCTGGTCTTCTCTCAATTTAAAAAGGAGACTATTTTTTATGTGAATTTGCAATAGATTCTATTGTTACAAAACAAGCCAATATAATATATTCAAATATTGCATTTTGCATGTATGTTTTACATGCGCATGAAGGATGTATATGTGGGTAATGAATAGATAAAGCATTGAAATGTTATGCTTACGGTTACAAATTTTTTCATTCCAGTTTTCAGATGTAGAATGCAAGCACTTTCGGTCTAAGCTGAGAAGTACTGGTTCCAACTCTGATTCTGCCTTCTCTTGGTAAGCCTCAAAGGGTCATTGCGATTCTAAATAAATATGGAAGTAATTTTTTCTTTCTCTTGCCTTTGGCTAATCAAGTGTGTCTCTAATAGCATAGGGAAAAGAGTGTAAGCTATGAAAAGAACAAGTTTTTAAAAAACAATTTCAATATCCATATGTATATTAAATGTCATGTTGTACAACTTAAATTTATATAATAAAAATTTTTTAAAACAAATTTTTAAATATGGATTAGAGAAGATAGAGATATTAGTGTCCATTCACCCAACTTTCCTTCAATTTGGCCCTTGGCAATCAATTAGGGAGTACTTGTAGCTCCTAGAATTCAGTGCTTTGCCATTTTTGCCTTGAGGCTTCAGCATTGTCTTAAAAATGCTCACTAATGAAAGAATGAATTCAGAATGAAAAGTATTAGCAAAGTTCTTTAGAAAAGGGATTTCTGTCTTCTCATCTTTGCCTTCATCTGTGAAGCTGACTGATGCTCTATAAGCCCGGGGGATCCTTTGCTGGCAGCTGTTGTTGCTACTTCAAAGGAGGAAAAAATGGATGTGTGGGGGAGGAATGTATTCAGGGCGAACTTGATTTTTTTTTTTTTTCCCTGAATTTCTACTCAAAATTGAAGATGTGGGAAAATGTAAATCCAGGATTAGGCCAGAGGAAAGGGGAGGAGGCAGGGTGGTGTGACAGATACTCTCAGCTTAGTCACTGCCTTGCTCTGGGTCTTAGGTTCTTCAAGTGGGAAATGAAGATACTAAACTGGATTCCCTATATAGTCCCTTCCAGAGTACAGCCACACTTAAGAGCTCTGTCTCTATTCCCGTAGTTTCACAGACAACTCATCATCACTCCCTGTTCTGGCGCTGCTAGATGACTAGCTGTGTGATCTCCCAGAGTGGCCCTGTTTTCAAGTGTAAATTGAGCATAGTAAGAAAACCTAACTCTTTTGGTGTTTTTGAGGATAAAATAAACTGTTTCATATAATGCACTTATCACAGGGCCTGGTACCTGATCAGTTCTCAATCAGTGTTTGCCACTATTATGCCAGAGCAAAGGATATTTATGTATCTTTTCTCCATATTCATGGAAGGAAGAATAGGGACGGATTGTTAGTGAAAAAGAAGTAAAAGGTCATCAAACTTTGGGGTAAATAAACAATATAAAGCCTTATTGTTAGAATTTTAAAAGTGCAACATGTTCATCTTTCTAATATGATTTGTTCATAGGTATTGAGCTCCAGTAGTATTCCAGAAAGTGTACAAAACATGCTCATCCCACAGGCTTGCCTTGAGGAGCTTCCTATTTAAGCCCGTCTGCCAGGCACTGTTCTAGGAAGTTTGCATGTAGGAACTCATCTAATCCTCACACAAACCCAATGAGCTGGTATTGTTATTGTAACCAGTTTATAGACAAGGAACTGAGGCATTGAGGTGTTAAATAGCTAAGCTGAGGTCACACAGTTAATAAATGGCAAGGCCAACATAGGAACCCCTGTTGTCACATTCTAGGTAGTGTGTTCTTAGTTATACTGTCTCATGCTCTCACACACACATTCACACTCCCACTCATACTTACACAATAACAGTATTACAGCTAATATTGGCTTCAAAGTTTGTCTTCTTTAAATAATTGGAATTATTTGGGTGCAATATTATAGTTTAGTCATTTGCGTGCTCTTGTTACATGAGTACGGAGCAAGCTCTCACGGGGGAGACCCTGATGCTCAGGTAAGGGTTCAGTCCCTGCTTCATTTTCATTGGAATCTATTTTCAGATTTTTCCAATTCATCCAACTCACCAGGGCAGACAGAAGTGCTAAATTATCGCCAAAAGCTTTTCTGGAAGAAATTGATTAGGAAGAGAAATCTCAAAGAGGTTGGGAAATTGCCTGGTGATCAGAAAGGAGACTGCTTCAGTGGTAGCGTGAAAGGACAAAATTGAATCTTCAAATGTGCAATTTTCTGAAAAGTTGTTATAAATTGTTTCATAAAGCTTATCTCCCTCATAGAATTTGAAATATATGTTTAGCAGGTGCCAAAAATGTGGTGGTAGTAAGCAACCCCAAACAAGTATAACATAAGATTACATTTGTAGCCTGCTTTTTAACACATTCACATCAACAGCAGGAGATACGCAGAGTGAGATTTACATAGTCACATTGCCTGTACTCTTTGTCATCACTGTCCCTCCATTGAGTGGTCAGGGTTGTTTTGTGATTTGAAAGCTCTGGGCAGACAAACACAGTTAAATGTCAACATCGAAAGATCTGGACTTGAAATAAGTCAGACACACTTTGTCACTGAAAATGTCATGAGAGTTATACAGTTTTATAAAGGGAGTTCACAAAAGCAGTTAAGGCCGGGTCATTAAAATAACCACCGCATAGATGAAGCTGTCCAAGCTTTTTACCTCATTAAATTGCCCTTTTTCGTCTCAAGGCAATTAGGAACTATTAGCCTTATAAAAACAGTTTTAGGAAGACTTCAAACAACTCCCTTTGTGAATACTGATTGCAATGGTGTTCACAGTGCACTCCAGCCTGGGTGACAGAGCAAGACTCCATCTCTTAGAAGGTGCCCAGTGACATAGAGAAGTCTGAACTTAACAGACTCCTTAACAGTCTGAACTAACACACTTGAAATTGAATTGTTGATTATTTTTTCAGTTTAATTTTTTGTTCTCTTCATATTTTGCAGCTTAATTATATATTATTTTCTGTTGTCAGACAAAAATAAGCAGGAGTCTGTTATTACTCTCCCATTGACCTTTAAAAACACTAATCTATTAAACATTTATTAAGTGTATTCCTTGGGCCAGGAACTGTACTATATTGAAAATGACAAGATTAATATGACACAAGTTCCTATTTTGAGTAATTTTTCAGTCTGAGAATATAACAGAGTACAAGTGATTATGAACATTAGAGCTAGATACTTCCAAACTTGTAAGTACCTACAGGGATACAGCAGAGGAGTAAGAGAAGGGGGGATTTCTATCATGTGGTGAAATGGTCAGGAAAGACTTCAGGGGAAAATATGATGCTTGATCTAGTTTTAAAAGTTCAACTCTTAATTCTAATTCACTCAGGGAAACCGACAGTTAAATTTACTATGAGCCCTTGGTAAGATAAAAAGTAAATCATAAGGAATTTGGTCCTATGGTACAAATAGTGGAGACTTATATAATATATGCTAGCCCCTTCTTTGTCAATATACATCTTTTGCCCTAGTACTTTAAATTTTGAGCTCTCTTTTCACTAATAAAATAAAATTGTCATATTTACCTAGACCACAATGTAGGGATGCTGAGTGTAAAGAGACTGTGAAAAGCAAATCATCATTGTTATGAAAACAGTATTTTCCTTGAGAAGTATGGCAGACAAATAGAGATATCTGAGCTTGGGACAGGAGTCAGGTACCCTGCAGGCAGTTGGGGCAAGGGTCAGAAGGAGAAGGCCAACAGGATAAGAAAGTCACAAGAATGTGAATATGCTTAGCTAAGATAAATGTAACCAATAGGGACCCTTTAGTTATTTTACTTTAGCCATAACATCTTTATCCAAGGTAAAAGGAGAAGGTCCTTTAACTGGGACATGTCTCAGTATTTGCCATTATTGAAAGTGGATTGACTTTGCACAGTTGAGGTGACAGTGTTCCTAAATGACTACCCTCATTAACATAGGAAAAATCACACCCATCAGTGGCATGATAGTATACAAATGCCATGGCAACAACCAGAAGTTACCCTATAAGGTCAAGAAAGGGGAGGGTTCGTTATAGGAATTCTACATCCCTTTTCCAGAAAACTCGTGAATATTCCATTCCCAATTTAGCATATTATTAGGGATCAGCATTAAAGGACAGACCCTAACCCTGGGGTGGCATTGTTCCTCCTTGGATCAGTTCACCCTTTTTCCTTTTCTTAAGAATGTACTCTGCTTTCAATAAGCCTCTCTGCTTTTGCTCACAGCTCTGTCTGAACTCTTCTCTCTTCATTCATTCCCCTGTGCTTGAATCACTTTCTGCATGGAAGGCAAGAACCTTCTCCTCCAGCACAGCAGGTAGTCTGCACTGGTATCAAGCTCTTGGAGGGCCTTGAACTATCAAGAAAATAGTTTCAAACTTACATGCAGACATCAACAAAGAGTAGTTTGACTTTTAACATTTATACATAATGAGTCATAAAGTACAATGCCAAAACGTTAATTCTAGTATAGAAGCTTCTTATCAGTTCTCTGCAAAAAGATATATAGACAGACTGTAACATGAGGAGTGTTGAGATATTTGCCATTACTGAAAGTGGATTGACTTTGCAAAGCATCCCCTCACCACGCTCTTCTCCTCTCTTCCCCCTCGTCTTTTCCTTCCTGTCTTCTCTTACACCAAGGGTGGGAACCTTTTCATGTTGGAAGGCCACATGAATTTAGCTGTAATCAAATAAGGCTGCATTCAAGAAACTTCAATTAGATATACTTAAAAATGTACAATATTTTGTAAAAATCTAACTACTATGTAATTAATAATTTCAAAAAATCAAAACTATTTGTTAATTTTAAACTTGACCAAACTTTTAATGACTTTGTTGTGTCTGCTTTTCGTTGGAAAGTATTTGAATATTTGGTTGCAGCATGGAGGTTCTCAGTTTCAGCTGATCTTCTAGTTGGGTATCTGTTGCTTGTAACCTTGAGAGCGTCTTGATTTGGGTTAGGTAGGAGAATGTAGATTCACAGCAGTAAGTGGAAAAGCAAGAAAGCATTTTTTGGGCATTTTGCTGAAGGCATGGCTATTCTGCATTTTTCCTTATTCCAATCAGATCTTTCTTAGCATCAAACAATGACTTTAAAATGTCATCTACTGATGGTTCAATCAATTCCATCTGTAGTTCTTTTAGGTGCCTTGGTGAGATCAACTAGGTGAGCCTGAAATGCTGATTTGAGTGTGATGTCATGATTCTCAAAGTCAGTGAGCCTTTCATTGTAGTCTCAATTAATAGGTCTATAATAGCTGCGTATTCTTCAAATGATTGGCATACATCATCCTGCTCATCAGTGACCTTTGCTAACTGGGGAAGATGTTCATCCAAAATTTCCTTTTGAAGAAGAAGTATTTTGAAAAAAGATAGTTTTTTTCAAAATGCTTGGACATTTTGCCACACATTATATATAGACTTAGTTTTACATTGAAAAGAAATATTCAAATCATTTTAATTTGACATGATGTCACACAGAAATGCTGCATTCCTATAGAAATCTTCTTTCAATAATTCACATTGCTAATTCTGTTCTTCACAAACGTTAACTATCTGTTCTCACAGAGACAAAATTTTGGCTAACATTTGCCCTGTGATAGCCAATGCACTTTGGAATGAAATGGCAAATCCACACCAAATACCTCATTGTTCAACTTTAGCATGTTATGAAACTGACAATGGCATGTTGCATTTGCACAAATATAGTTAATAACACATAACTTGTTGCAAAGTGTCACTTAAAATAGCTTCAGCACAAAGATTTTGCCAACGCAAGTTACAATGAAAAGAAATGAGAGCATCTGGATGTGTTAATATTTTTTTTTATCTGTGCAATAAACCCTTCATGTTTTCATGTCATGGAAGGTGCCCCATCTGTACATACAATCACTAAATTTACCAAATTCATTCCAATTTCATGACATTTATCTTGAAAGTTGTGCTCTGTTCACAAGAGTACCAAAAGCAGGTAAATGTTCATAGCAAAGAAAATCTTTTGTCATGACCCAAATGAAGTATAAAACTTGCACCAAATCAGTAGTATCATTATGCATCCAAAGTAATTGAATATCTCTTTTGAAGTATTGCATGAAGTTATTCTGTTAAGTTGAAGGCTAATTCATGCTGCCAATCAGTGGTCAGTTATCATTCTCCTTGAAAGAGGTAGTTGTTTATACTTTGAAATGCTGTTGGGGTCTAAGCATCCTACAATTTCAACAATGTATTCTGTCACAATTACCATATCACTGAATGGCTTCCCTTTTTTATGCAAGTATAGAAGCTATTTTATAAGTTGCTTCAGTGGCATTATTTCCAGGTCTTATTGCTGCAAGAGAAAATTGCCTTTGCTTTTGCTTTTTATCTGCAATACAGCCTTTCACACTTCTCACTCTAATTTAAAATATTTGTGGTCCTTATGAGTTTTATAGCGCTGAATCACAAAGCAAGAGAATCGCCTTATCTTTAGCAGAACCAAGATAATATCGCAATTTCCTATCCTCATTAAAAAATCTGTTTTCTTCCTTCAGCGTTCTCTTGGTCTTCTTTGACATGATGGGCTGTTAAGCAGACAGAATTAAAAAATACCGTCGAGTTGTGCAACTATTCACGAATTCCACTTCAAACAGAAACACAGGGCACCGTTGTCAAAAGCTGTTAACAGACTGGCGTACTCGACCTCCATAAACTCTCGCCAACCAGCCTCCTGCAGTAGTCGCTCCATTTAGGCGGGGGAAGTTAGAACTAAATCATGAGCATCACAGCCGTCAATTTAGCCCTATGGCTTACTAATGTCCTAATTGTGCCAGTCAATCTGGGAAGATTATTTCATTGAAACTTATTTTATTCTTTGGTATTTTAAATAAGTTCATTTTAAAAATAAATAAAAATATAAAAGATGACCAAAAATGTATTAATAAAAATAAAAAGATTTGTTCCATAAAATTTGGATTCAGTCAAAAGGCCACACTTAAGGACCTAGAAAGCCACATGTGGCCCTAAGATCACAGGGTCCCACCCCTGTCTTACACCCTCCCTTTCACACTTCTTTACTTCTCTTCTTCCTTTTTGTCTCCTTGTCTTTCTTTTTTCTTCCTTTTCTCCCTTTTCTCTTCACTTTCCCCAGATTTGATGGAGTCTTTTCTAGGTGTCCTGCACTGAAGTAGCATCTGAGTATGGTTTGCAAGAGTTCCCCAAGTGATTGTGGTATGTTCCCTATTTTTAATTATTGCCTAAGCCATGTGGCTACAATTTAAGCACAATTTGGATATATTGTACTTCATATTTGGAAGTTCTGTTTCACCTCTCCACTCATTTAACACTGTTTTAAAACAACATAAAACAAAAACAAACAAACCTTCCCTCATCTTAACATTGGAACCTGCAGGCTTAGTCTGTAATTTACCTTTTCACTGAAATCCATTAGGTTTTCAAACGTTATTAAATTTAAAACTGGGAGCTTCTTATAACTGCTATTCAATAATGGTGGCATACCATTCATGTGAACCCCATTAATAGCTTTTTCTATTAGGATTGTTTAATAAATATATCAGTGATAAAATAACTTTTCTCTCATATATTTTCTCTTTTAATAATGTATGTATTAACAGTTATCAAAATACATAAAAAAAGTTAGTCAATATTTTTCTACAAAAATTACATGTAGAATTATTTGAGGAGCAAGGTCTGTTTCATGGTGAATCATTTATGCATTCAATAGGGATCTATTGATCATCCTTTATATATGCTAGACACTAAATGCCAGAGATCAGAGATAATAAAATTCGCTCTCATTTAAGATCTCTCATTCTAATGGGGCACTGAAAGGAACAAGGGAAAACTATACCTGTAAAAGTAATTTCACTATAATGCAATGCATGATGTGTACAATGTGCAATGGGTCATAAACAGGTTAGCAATTTAATTCTGTTTGGGTGGGACAGTGGGTTGGGGTGAATTCAGTAAATTTTTATAAGTAGATTGGGAAGGAAAGGCCATTCATCATTGGTGACAGTATGTGAGCCCTCACTACTGAGGTGTGAAAGATCCCGTTTAGATCTGAGTAGCTTGGAGTGGGGGCAGTGAAGAGTTCATCATGGGATCAGGGGAGGGAGGAGACAGGGTTGGAGAGGAAGCAGGAACCAGCAGGAATACGTGGCTCTCTGAGGAGATCGGATATTGATACACCAATGTCTTTGAAGAGTTTCAGGAAGAAACTGATGATATTAGTTTGTTATTTAGAGGAAGGTCATATTTGGAAAAAACGCAATAAATGTTGAGGGATGGGTGAGGAGTGAGAATGATAGCTGGGAGAGCAGTTAAGGGTCTATTTCAGTGCCTGGGTAAGAATTAAGAAAAAACACTGGGAAAGGATAAGATTAGCCAAGCACATTGTACAGGAATTTGTGAATGATTAGACGTGGAGGCAAAAGAGATAAGACAAGAGTGTCCTCTAGATTTCACAAAATACAGTACATGTTGAATATCCCTTATCTGTAATGCTTGGGACCAGAAGTGTTTTGTATTTCAGATTTTTTTCTTTGAATTTTGGATTATTTGCATTATACTTACTGGTTGAGCATCTCTAATCCAAAAATCTGAAACCCAAAATGCTCCAATCATCATTTCCTTTGAGTGTCATGTTGATACTCAAAAAGTTTTGAATTTGGGGGCATTCCGGATTTCAGATTAGGAGTACTCAACCTGTATAACCTGAATTGCAGAAAAAAAGTGTTTGAGAATTGTGTAGAACAGTGCTTCTTAAACATTAAAGTGTATATGAATCACTTGGAAATCTTGTGAATATACAGAGTTTGGTTGAAAAGTTGGGAATAGAGTTTGAGATGCCGCATTGTTAACAATCCTGCAGTTGATGCCGAAGGAGCTGGCAAAGAAAGTACATTTTAAGTAGAAGGATCCATGGAAGCCAGCTGAGAGAGTGTGGGATCGAGTGGAGTGCTACGGTGCGCAGACAGTAAGAAGGAGGCACAATCAAAGTGAAGGGAGGGTGGTAGTGGGGGGGAGGCCAGCTCCACGAGAGAAGTGAGAGTGAGGGTTGCCCAAACATGCACATGCTTCTTACCAAGGAAGGGGTTCTGAAGTTTTTGTCATCCAACAATAATTTTTAACAGAAAACAGACATTTAATATAATAGCAATCCACTTTAAATGGGTACTAAAATTTCTTAGAAGAAAAGCTGTAGTTGAAATTTTATCTTGAAAAAAAGATGAATGAAAAAATAAATTATCTAGAAATTGGGAGGATATATTTGCAACTATGCATTAACACAGCCTGAACAAAGACTAGAACTATTAATCTGTATGTGTGTTTATGTAACTATTATTTTTAAAATCACATCATTTGGTTTCACATCACAATAATAAAGAAATTAGTTGTTACAAAACTCTTCAAGGACTTCCTTATTTTTTTTTTAGAGCCACTTTTATTCCTTTGATACCCAAATCGCTGTCTTTTGAAGAGCTCTTCCAGTAAGTTCTTTCATTGTTAAAGGAAATAAATGTGCCAGCTACTCTTCAGTAATTTCTTTGCATTTGGTCAGACCAGTTGTCTTAGAAAACTTTCATCAATCTCATAAAATTATATGTCTTATACAAGATATTAACTTCCATTATATTTGTAAGGAATAGCATTAGATAGTTACAATATCTAAAAATCAGTGGCTCAAGATAGATTCCATTGTAAAAGAGTGAGGGATATTTTAGTGGGATTTAGAGTGATTCATTAAATAAGTGACCATATAATTAGTGAACATTTCTATGTTTTGATGGCTCTTGCTGCCTCGCACAGCTTCAGAAAGGCAGGACTTTGGTAATGCATACTTGGATAACCATAATGCAGGCTCGGCTAGAGGTTTAAACAGAAAAGACAGTCACCATGTACTCTGATTTTTGGATGTGGATGGAAAAGAGAGGGAAGGATGATGCTTTCACATAATTCACTCATTTTAGGAAAGGATTCTATTAACTACATGTACAAGGGTTAATGCATCATGTTCTCAGCAGCTACAGAATTTGAAATACATTAGTTTGATTTAATTATACTCCCATCTGTCAGGAAGAAGATAATCAAGAAATATCTGTATTGCCAGGTGCTGCCTAACCGTTCTAGAGTCTCAGTGAAGGCTCAGGGTATTCAGAAAGCCCCATGAACAACATGAGTCTACAGACAGTTCTGGAAGAAGGGAAAGCCTGCAAAATTGTGATTGGCAGTTGAACAAACACAAAACTATGTCCATGTGACAGTGGATGGGGAGTCAGGATACCTGAATTCTAGTCCTAGTTTTCCATTTAAAGTTAGCAGCATGACATGCTTTAGTTTCCTTTAAAACGCCAACATTCTCTGAAGATTTTATTTGTATGAATCATTCTCTGACTATGTGCATAGTGTTAAGAGCATGGGCTTTGAAATCATGCAGAGCTCGTTTGGAATCCCAGTTTTATCACTTACTGTGTGATCCTAGGTAAGTATTTTTCTGAACTTCATGTTACTGAACTTTAAATTAAGGAATAAAATATCTACTGATGAAGCCCATCTGATAAGGCACAGTAAGGACATACCTATAGTTAAACGAAGTTAGGTTTATTAACTTGTATCAAGCAAGATTGCATAGCAGAGGAACCATCAAGTATCTTATCAAGCAATGAAAGAAACAGGGTTGAAAATAGGATGAGAGAAGGATGGAGTTTAGATAGTATTTAAATAAAGCCGAATCTTGATAGTGCCAAAAAAGAGCAATGCACTATGTAGAGAGGTTAACATCAGGCCTGAGTTGAGAAGTAGGCTCTGGATTCTGTTTCCTTGGAAACTACGAAGTTAAGACAGATGTTGAATATTGCGTCTGAAAACCCGTTATCTGAAGCTCTGCACCTGGGTTGAAAATTGAGGCTGCTTCTCAGTGTCAGTGACTGAAATCCTCCAGGCGAGAGAAGGTAGTTCCATTTTTACTGATCTGATTTTAAACGGCAAAGTTTTTAATAGTCTATGATTTTAAAGAACAAAGTGTCTCAGTGTTTGGTAAAGTAACAAAAGCAGTATTTAGAGGATGACCTTATAGGCTTGTACAAATAAAATGAGGCAATATATTAATATATGAATAATAATAATAATATATGTGCTAAGCACAGTGTCTGTCTTATAAGCAACAGTTACTATTATTATTATTATTATTGCTTAGCTTTCTTTTCACAAATAAACCTCCCACAATAAAATTGGCTGCTAACTTGAAGTGCCAAATCTTTAGTCACTGAAAAGCACTATTTCAAAAACCAAACCGGCCAGTAAAGGGATGGCCATAGGCGCCCCATGCTTTGAACAGCTGTCTGGATGCAGCACAATCCCCTGTAGTTTTTGTTAATACAGGTTTTCAGGCCCCACTTCACCAGAAATGCTATTTAATAAATAGGCTTGGGGAGGGAACACGTGTTTGCCCTTTTCTAAAGCTCCTGATTTTGATGTGCAACCAAAATTTAGAAACACGCATACAACAAAATGTGCATGGGGAAGCGTCACAGTATATACGTTGCTCCCAAATAGTTAAGAGTAAATGGTTTAGAGCAGCGGTCCCCAACCTTTTTGGCACCAGGCGCTGGTTTCATGGAAGACAATTTTTCCACGGACAGGGGTGGAGGATTTGGCTGGGGGGAGGAGGAGCTCAGATGGTGATGTGAGGTTGGGGAGCAGCTGTAAACACAGATGAAGCTTTGATGCTTCTTTCACTGGCCTGCTGCTCACCTCCTGCTGTGCTGCCCGGTTCCTAAGTTTCATGGAAGATAATTTTTCCACGGACCGGGGTTGTGGGGTGGCAGAGCTCAGGCAACTGTGCAGCCTGATTCCTAACAGAACCCGGACAAGGATGGTGGTTGGAGACTGCAGGTTTAGAGTCCATTAAAGAATATGGCTTAACTGTTATCTAGTTCAGATTTCACTCAGTGTTGGAATGCCCATTGCAACATCCCTGATACATTGATTTTTTGACTTGAATACAGTGCTGATAAAAATCAATCCTATGCAACTAGATGCTTTGATCTTGGACATTTCCAATCATGAGTAAGTCCTTGTTACACTTATGCTTCATTCACTGTCCTAGTTCTGCTTTTTGATGTATCAACCAAGAAGTGGACCTCTCTCTGGTACTTAATGGCCCTTCAAATATTAAGCTCCTTAAATTGTCTGTTTCTGTGAAGAACATGCCCAGACTTTTGATCATTTCTGTTATGAAATGTTTTCAGTGCCTCCACCTTACTGGTTTGCTTGTCTGAACACGCTCTTGTTGATCAATATTATTATGCTCAGAACAGAATGAAATACTCTGAAACATTCCAAGTTGGTATGATAATCTTACATCAGGGAAGTAAAGAGCCTTATTTATAAAAATATTAATAGCAACGTACTTTTTCCTTTATAGGATTAATGAAAATTCTCACAATTTAAATATGTTATTCTTTCCACAAAGAATTGTGATTATAACTGACACAAAGGAAACGGTTCCCTTCTAATCCAACAAATGCTATCTGTAAATGAGGTCCAGTTGTAGAGAACACGGTAATTTTGCACTTACATATCTCAGTGATAAATTGGGTTGAAATTTTTCTTATCACTACCCAGGGTGACTTAAGGTCCATTGTATTTTTAAATCCCACTGAAGAGTCACTATGCCAGGGTTTCCCAAATACCTATAGGCATCCAGAGAATTTCAGTCTCCTAGTATTAGGGTCTCTGAGCAACTCGCTGCTTCAGAAGTGCGTAAGACTCAGTGGGAAGAACAGCTTAAAGGCCACCAGTGTCTCTTCTGTTCCTCCTTAGGGCTTTGAACTTTAGTTTCAAATTTAGCCCTCTCCCCCTTCTCCTTATGCTCCTAACAACTTCGAGCATATTGAATTAGCTCATATACAATTGGTTAATTGGAGGAATGGTGTCGGCATAATGTGAATTTACATGGGTTCACACACCTTTTTTTCCAAGTCATTAATATTTTATACCCCAAACAGTAGAAACAACATGTATTATTACAGTTGAACACAGCAAGCTGTAGACTTATATAGTCCTTTACACTCTAACAATCTACCTGTAGTTATTTTCCTGACCTGATTTGGACATGCATTTTGTCTATTTTGCTTGTGATGCTCCCTGATTGTGCCCTTGCTCTTGTCTCTGTAGCTCAGCTACCTCAATCTATCCTTTCATCTCCTTCCATCCAGTGTTCTTCAACTTTTCTTGAAAGTTAAAACCCTACACAGTATTTACTGAAGGATTTTCTTATTTATGAGAAATCTAAGATTTTTTAAATCTCTGCTTGCATGCTAACACAGTTATTATTTTTGTTTATTTTCTAACCACATTATATAATTTTGAATGGTCTGCCATAACTCATTTTCTCTTAACCCTTCTTGTTTTTAATGCATGATTTTAAAAAATCATGAAGTTTTCTTCAGAAATGTATATTTTGCATTTCATTTGCAGGGTGATGAGGATTCTCTCAACCCAAACAGACTGAGACAGTGTGGTTGAGAAGCTTTGTGAGGCTGGGCTCCTCTGAAGCTCACTCCACCTGAGGCTCGTATGTCCTTTATCTCAAACATTTGTGGTCAACTTCAGTATACATGCTAACGTGCCTCACTGAGTTTGAAAAATTAATGGCTTTATAGCTGACATTTTTATCTCTCAGTCCAGGACTTTTAAGTTACCTGACTCTACACACAAAGGCAGGCTCATAACAATAATTTCTCAGGATCCCCCCCATTTCTGCTCCTATTTCAATGACCTCTAGTCCATTCCTTTCACTTTCACCCAATATGATTTTGCTTTATCCTAACTCTTTGGCTCCAATTTCTTGGCTCAGATCCCCAAAGTTAATCAGTATTTCTGTTCCCTCCTTACATGGAATTCACTTTGGCTCTCCTTAGGCATTTGTACCAGGGACTTTCTATGTTGTTTCTCACTTATTCTGTCTTCCTCGCTCCAGTTCTGAGCACTATGGAGCCCCCTCCACCGGGCTAATTTCTCAGCAGCGTCCCTCGTCGGAACAGCCCTGGGCAATCCTTCAGATGAAGTTGATTTAATAAGACTGCCATGGGAGCTCATAATGGCATTTTTGATTCCGCAAGCTTACTTTCAGAGTCACTTTGCTTTCCAATAAGGCTATGCCTTTTCAATCTTTACCTCTGCAAAAGCAATCTATCTATTAGCACAAGCCCAGAGTGGAATTCAATCTCCACTGCAGACCCCTAGGTCTTTGCTTCTTTATTCATAATGTTTCATTTTTAAATGTTATTTTATATTCTCGTAGCTTCTTCAAGTATGTAATATGACTCTACACATGGGTGGATACTGGTATCGAAAGTAAAGGTACGTTAATTCTTTCAGATCAGTGGCAGGTCATTCAGGAGTTTTTTGTGCCAATGCACTTCGTGACAACTTCTTACTCCGTAAACATCAGTATTTATCCTAGCGTGTCAAACAGCCCCATAAAGTCACAGCTTGGACAAATCCTGGGAGACACTGGCATTGGTGCCATCAGTCCAAGGCTGGTAATGCCCACGTTGACTCAGGGTCGGCAAGTTCAAGGCCTGCTAGGTTGAAATTACATAACCACCAAATTTTATAGCTTTTAACTCTACAAGATTTGTTTTACAAAAGAAAATAACATCTTTAAGAATTCACACAATATTTCTATTTGGTTGTGTGTTTATTTTTATTTGGTCAAAATCTTTCTCAAAGAGGAACTTAGTTCAGTGATTTGCCATTATATGCAGCAAAGCTGTTTGCCTTTCCAAATGCGTACAAAAGAGAAAACAGCGATCATATTTCATCAGCTGAAGGAATAGATCAGTATGTAGAGTACTAATGACCATTCATTTGTATATTTAAAATATAGCCAGAGGAAATAAAATTTCTCTAACTTCTAGAAAGTTGATTCTTCGGCCAAATGTATTTAAGGAAACACTATATTTGATAAAAATAAATAAAGAGGGTATAATTATTTTCACTTTAAAAATGTAATTGCTCTGTTGGAATTAGAAGATTTCTATTTTATCTTAGTTGAATCGTTTTTGATTAAAACATATTTTTGTGCTGGTACTAAATCAAATCATACTGCTTTAAATATATCTACTCTATTTACATTTTACTCAAATAAAAAATACTTTCAGTATTATTGCTTGAACATTGTAATTTACATGTTGAATCAATAGATGATAAAAATAAAAAAATACATAATGCCATATCTTTTTTAGCTCACAGTGATTAGTACCTTAATTGAAATGCTTGCCTTCATAAAATCATAAGTAGTTTGTTAAATGTCAGAGTATATTAAGAATGCAATCTGCATTTTAAAATCTGGTTAATGTTAACTTTAAAAATAGCTATAAAGGAACATTGAAAATTAAAAAAACATTTAACAGCACTTAATGTAAACTCAGCAAATTATGTAAATAAACATAAATCTATTTATATTAATGTTTTTGTATATGTTTTCTGCATAAAATTTTTGCAAGTTAGGTAATAATTGAAGTGTAATATATAATGATCACTTATTCATTCAACTGAAATTTTTTTAATAAATAATAAGCATGGTTCAGTAATTTCAAGTGTGTGTGTGTGATTTAAAATACTTATTTGATTTTACTACATATTGTGCTCAGAGAAATAAGCAGTAATATTACATTTTAATGGAGTCAGAGGATAAAGCTGTTCTTTAAAACTCAAGCACTCTGCTCATTGCTGGCATGGACAATAGTGCTTACTGGTCTGTACCTTCATGCAGTCAATGGGGACAACATATGACATGACATTTAAACAGCACTTTATAAGTTTTTATGAGCAGTTATATTGCCTATACTTCAAACAAGCTTTTGTTGTCAATTTATATTATTTTGCCTATTTTAATGATAAGTAACTGGAACCCAAGTTTGTTAGCCTGTTTTGCACTGTTATAAAGGAATACCTGAAGCTGGATAACTTATAAAGAAAAGGGGTTTATTTGGCACATGGTTCTGCAGATTGTACAAGAAGCATCACACCAGCATCTGCTTTTGGTGAGGGCTTCAGGGAGCTTCCAATCAAGGTGGAAGGTCAAGGGGGAACAGGCATGTCACATGGTGAGAGAGAGAACCAGAGAGAGAAGAGGTGATGCTAGCCTGCTTTAAACAACCAGTTCTGGCAAAAACTAATAAAGTGAGAACACATTCACTATTACAGGGAGGGCACCAAGCCATTCATGAAGGATCTGCCCCTATGACCCAAACACGTCCCACCAGGCTCCACTTCCAATACTAGAGATTGAATTTCAACATAAGATCTGGAGAGGCCAAGCATCCAAACCATATCACCAAGAAAGGTGAAAAACATGACCACTATTGCATAGCAACATAAGCAGAAAAAGTTGACTCTTTGATCAAATCTAGAGATTATCATTACTGATAATCTTATTCTTTATGATCTTCTAGGACTAAAACATTGTCATTATAAGAACTTCATCACTAACCTAAAAATGATAGATTACCATTCCAACATTACAAAGGTGTCAAGTTCTCAATATCTTAGTTGTTCTTAATGTCCTGGAAAAGGAGAATGCTCCTGAAAGATCGTTACCCTGCTTGGCAGACACACAATGATTATAAAGTCAGTTTAGACTAGAGTATCATTCCCCTATTCCATTGTTTTCATGTTAGGTAGTGCTCTGTTTCTTGAAGCAGGGGGAGGTTCATAATTATTTATCCCACCAGGTCAGTATAACTCCCTGATGGAGACCTTGTTCTCAAGAGTCAGCCAGACCTGGGTGTGAATTCTGCCTGTACTACCTAACAACTGTTTGAATCTAAGCAAGTTATTTAATCTATAATAATCTTAATTACCATATGTTTATAATAGGAGCGAATAATAGAACTTGCCTCATAAAGTTTTCATGAGGGTTACTATGGAATAATTGACCAGCTGAAATACTTGGTGTAGTACCTGGACTATATTAATATAGTATTCGAAAATATTAGCTTTACCGATATTAACATTCCCATCATTTTTTTTTGATAAATATTCCCCCCAAATAACATTTCATCAGTGGATAACTGAGAACAATTAACTTGGTAATTACTAAATGATTGCTCCACCTTCCACTTATAATGTGGATATTATCTCTTTGCACCCTGAAATATAAAAGATCTCTGAGACACCTGTAGCTCCAGTGATGTTGTTCATTGTCGTCTACAATTCATCCACAATGCCATGCCTACCTTTGTACCTCACAATATTCCCTGACACAGGATTTTAGCTACAGTGCATTGCAATGACGTCTGGAGTCATATTTTTTCCCATTCATATCACCAAGAATAGTGAATATGAAATTATCTATCCTTGAATTAGCTATGGAAGACACAGATGTCTCGTCATATAGATATATGAGGTTCCCAATTTTTCATAAAGGGTGTGTAATCTCTGTCTGGCTTTCCAACTGTTTGCTCCACTTCTTCCTCACACATCCAGTGTAAGGCTTGCCCCGATCACTCTGATGCCTCCATGTTCTTTGATGTTATTTTCTCCTTACCGAATGCTAATAGAGCACTAACCCATCACAATTCAACTCAAAGTTTATTTCCCCTTGGAAGGATCCCCAAACTTCTAGCCTCAAGCAAACTGAGGGGAGAAAGTGGGTGTTTTCTTTCTCACAGTGGTTGCCTGTAGGGGTACAGGTAGAAAAGGCCAGAATTACCTAGAGAGGTTTTTGAAAAAAAAAAATACCTGTATTCTGGGGCTTTCCTTCCCCAAATGCTGTGGGAAAGAGAGCAAGAAGGTATAATATAAAAATTTTCCCAGGCACCTTTAATAAAACATCCACTACTTCCTTTTCCTATGACCTATAGAGAAACATGGATTCTTGATTTTATGCCTCTTATGCATACCTGGTTACTGTGCAGTCACATTGTTTTATAATTGTTTATGTCTATATTTGTCACCCCCACCAAACTCCTCAAGGGCAGGGGCTTTTCACCTTTTTAATCCTAAGAAAGTGCAGGCTCAATACCCTATGGAAATCAATAAATGTGCTTTTATATTGATACATGAATGGAATATTTTAAGACCATATTACTTATTTTATTTTACTTAGCTAGAAACCTCAAATGGAATAACAAAATGAATAGTAATTTTTTAGATCGAAATAGAGAAAACACAGTCTAAGCATTAAAGTTCAAATATTTTCTTTTGTAAGAAAGCCCCCAGGTAATCATCCACTTTTACTATATATAATAAAGTTAGTCTTCTAGTATCCTCACAGTATATTGAATAAAAAAAATTTAGTGGTTTTGGTTGACATCTTATGTAGAAAGATGCACTATCCTCAGTAAGAATCGATAGACTGACAGGCTAACAATAGACACAAACCCTAAAATAGACATAAATCCTAAAACAGTTGAGAACTTTAGTGTGTTTTAATTTAACAACAAACATCTCCATAGATATGTCACTCAGGCACAAAAAAAACCAAAACAAGACAAATGCATATTCACCATCATTCTACATTGTATGAAAAAGGTTAAGTTGTTTGTAATAGATTAAAATACATTGAAAATAGAACGCACATGAATATGCATTGATGTACATTGACTATAAATAGAACTGACATTAAAAATTATTTAAAACTTTCATATTTTAGCTCCCTATGTGCTAGAACTTGAACAGAACACAAAGAAGTGGCATAGGCATGTGTGCATAACGTAAGGAAATAAACGTCATGGAAGAGTGAAGCATTACTGTGGCATCACCAAGGGAGCTACTCCGACTTGAAGACTTCTGAAATGCATCAGAGAGGTAATAATTGAGTTGGGTCTTAAAGAATGGGTAGCAGTTTAACAGGGGTGAAAGCAGAAGCTCAAAAAGAGAACTTGGAGTATTTGGGAGGAAGGTGAGATGTTCAATGTCTTTGAAGCATAAGAAGATGAGGATTATAGATGATTTGGGAGGTATAGAAAAGGGATGGAAAGACTCATAGACCATTTTGAAGATAACTGAGCCAACAGTATAGGCAACAGGTAAATACAAAGGTTTTTT
>RJWJ010017833.1:0-32418 GCA_004363605.1 Indri indri | reverse complement strand
GGGTCTTCTCTGGTTCCATACAAAGCGTAAAATTAATTTTTCCACATCTGTGAAGAATGATGATGGTACATTAATAGGGATTGGATTGAATCTGTAGATCACTTTGGATAGTATAGACATCTTAACGATGTTGATTCTGCCGACCCATGAACATGGTATAGTTTTCCACCTGTTTACGTCCTCTGCTATTTCCTTCCTCAATGTTTCATAGTTCTCCCTGTAGAGGTCTTTTACCTCCTTAGTTAAATACATTCCTAGATACTTTATTTCCTTTGCTGCTATTGTGAAGGGAATTGAGTCTTTGATTTGGTTCTTGGTATGACTGCTATTGGCCTACATGAAAGCCTCTGATTTGTGTGTATTGATTTTATATCCTGAGAGTTTATTGAATTGATTTATCAATTCCAGAAGCCTCTTGGTTGAATCCATGGGGTTTTCTAGATATAGTATCATGTCATCAGCAAATAGTGACAGTTTGATCTCTTCTGTTCCCATTCATATGCCTTTAATTCCACTGTTTTGCCTGATTGCTGTGGCTAGGCCTTTAGCATTATGTTGAATAGAAGTGGAGATAGTGGACAACCTTGTCTGGTTCCATTTCTAAGTGGGAATGCTTTCAATATTTCCCTGTTCAGTATGATGTTGGCTGTGGGTTTGTCATAAATGGCCTGTATCGTTTTTAGGTAAGCCCCATCTATGCCTATTTTGTTAAGCATTCTTATCATAAACAGTGTTGAATTTTGTCAAATGCTTTTTCTGTGTCTATTGAGAGAATCCTATGGTTTTTGTTTTTGTTTTTCTTCTGTTTATGTGGTGAATTATGTTTATAGATTTGCATATGTTGAGCCATTCCTGCATCTCTGGGATGAAGCCCACTTGGTCATGATGGATTATTTTCTTAATAAGCACCTGGATTTGGTTAGCTAGAATTATGTTGAGAATTTTTGCATCTATATTCATAAGGGATATTGGTCCGTAGTTTTCCTTTTTTGTTGCATCCTTTCCTGGTTTTGGTACCAGGGTTATGTTGGCTTCATAAAATATGTTGGGGAGGAATCCATCCTTCTCGATGCTGTGGAATAATTTCTTCAGGATAGGCACCAATTCTTCTTTGTAGGTGTGGTAAAATTCAGGTGTGAAACCATCTGGTCCAGAACTTTTGTTTTTTGGAATGTTTTTTATTGCTGTTTCAATTTCAGTCCTTGATTGGTCTGTTCAGGAATTCTATTTCTTCCTGGTTGAGCCTAGTGAGGCTGTGTGTTTCTAAAAATTGGTCCATTTCCTCCACATTTTCCATTTTGTGTGCATAAAGGTTTTTGTAATATTCATAAATTATATCTTGTATCTCCACGGTATCTGTTGTAACTTCTCCTTTTTTGTTCCTGATGGAGCTTATCTGGGATTTTTTCTTTTTTGTTTTTCATTAGTTTAGCCAAAGGTGTGTCAATTTTTTTTATTTTTTCAAAGAACCAACTTTTTGTTTTATTAATCTTCCGTATAGTTTCCCTGTTGTCAATTTCATTTAGTTCTGATTTGAGCTTATTAATTTCCCTTGTTCTGTTGGGTTTGGGGTCGGTCTGTTCTTCTTTTTCCAGTTCTTTGAGTCGATTCATTAGATTGTGTATTTGTGGTCTTTTTGACTTTTGGATATAGGCATTTATGGAAATAAACTTTCCTCTCAGGACTGCTTTGGCTGTGTCCCACAGATTTTGATAACTTGTGTCACCTTTGTCATTTGATTCAAAGAATCTTTTGATTTCCATCTTTAGTTCCTCATTTATGAAGGAATAGTTCAGCAGAAAGTTGTTTAATTTCCATGACTTTCTGTAGAGATGAGAGTTTCTGTTCTGGTTGATTTCTGTTTTTAGTCCAGTGTGACCTGGGAATATGCATGGTATGATTTCTATTTTTTAAAAATTTTTGAGACATGGTTTGTGTCCTAGAATATGGTCAATCTTAGAGAATGTCCCATGAGCTGATGAGAAGAACGTGTATTCGGTGGTTTTGGGGTAGAATGTCCTGTAAATGTCAGTCAAGCCCATTTGTTCTAGATTTCTGTTTAAGTCCATTATTTCTTTGCTAATTTTCTCTTTGGAGGATCTGTCCTGTGCTGTCAGTGGAGTGTTGAAGTCTCCAATTATTATGGTATTGCTGTCTATCAATTTGTTTAGATCAAGTAGAGTTTGCTTTATGAATCTGGGTGCACCTAAGTTGGGTGCATACATATTTAGAATTTTTATGTCTTCTTGTTGAAATGTACCCTTCAGCAATATATGGTGACCCCCTTTGTCTTTCACTACTTTTGTTGATTTAAAAACCAAGTTATCCAAGATCAAAACTGCCACACCAGCCTTCTTTTGGCTTCCATTTGCTTGAAATATTGATTTCCACCCCTTTTTTGAGTCTAAATGCATCCTTGCAGATTAGATGCGTTTCCTGGAGACAGCAGATGCTTGGCTTGTTTTTTTTTTTTATCCATTTGGCCAGCCTATATTTCTTGAGAGGGGAGTTCAAACCATTCACATTTATTGAGAGAACCGATAAGTGGGGTGAATTACTGTTCATTCTGTTGGGTTGCATTTTGTTGCTTTGTTTTCTCTCTTGAGCCATTGTGGAAGCTAGCCTTTGATCTTTAACTTTTGAGTGGTTTCACATTCGAGAGTGTTTATTGTGCTGATCCTTGTGTAATTCTGTTTTGAGTACTTCTTGGAGAGCTGGTCTTGTCTTGGTGAATTCCCTCAGTCTTTGCTTATCTGAGAATGTCTTTGTTTCTCCTTCATATATGAAACTTAGTTTAGTAGGGTACAAGATTATAGGCTGGGCATTATTCTGTTTCAGAAGAGTGAGAATGGGGCCCCAGTCTCTTCTCGTTTGTAGGGTTTCAGTTGAGAAATCCAGAGTTATTCTGATGGGCTTTCCTTCATACGTTACTTGTTTCTTTTGCCTTACAGCTCGTAGAAGGGCCTCTTTAGTGCCTATTTTGGTCAATCTGATCACTGCGTGATGTGGTGTCTTCCTATTTGCATTGAATCTCCCTGGGGTCTGTTGAGCTTCTTGTACCTGTATATGTAGATTTTTAGCAAGACCTGGGAAATTCTCCTCTATTAATTCTTCAAATAGCTTATCCAGCCCCTGAGTGTTTTCTTCTTCACCTTCCGGAACCCCTATCACCCTCAGGTTCAGTTTTTTAACATAATCCCTCATTTCTTGTAGGCTTATTTCTTTTCTCTTAATTTTCTGCTCGATTTCTGGGACTGACTTATTTAATTGGAAGGAGTTGTCTTCAATCTCTGAGATTCTTTCTTCTGTTTGATCTACCCTGTTCTTGAGGCTTTCCACAGTGTTTTGTAGTTCCCTATGTAAGTCCTTCATTTCCAGGAGATTGGTTTGATTTTTCTTTCATATTTCAATTTCTTTAATGAATTTTTCTTCCAAGTCCTGGATTTTTTTGTGGTTTTTTTGTGTTGGTTATCCATTTTTTCTTGCATATCATTCAGTTTTCTTACAATCCATGTTTGAAATTCTTCTTCTGTCATTTTAGAGTTGTGAGTTTGGTTAATGTCCATTGCTGGGGAGCTGTTGTTCCTCTTTGGGGGTGTGCTTTCCATTTGAGTCTTCATCCTTCCAGAGTTCTTTCGCTGGTTCCTTCCCATCTCGATTAGTTGTTCCTTCTTGCTTTTAGATTTTATTTTGGATAATGACATGCCCTGTCTAGTCTCTGAGCCAGTAGGTGGTGTTTGTTGGTGAGATTTAACCATACCCTTTATGATGAATCAGTAGATGCAGTAAAAGGGTGTGCAGGATGACCTCCTTGTCATTGGATGGCACTTGCAGGGAGAAGCAAGCTGCAGTGCTGTTTTTGGGTCCTGTAGCTAGCTCTTATTCCTCTAGAGAGGCCCTCTTCTGCCTCGGGTGGTGGGTGGGGCCCTGGGATTTCCAGGTGTGTCCTTTTTCTCCACCTCTGTGGGGGGAGCGAATCTGGGTGGGGCTGGGTTGGGTAAGCCTGTCCTCAGGCTCCACAACTACTGTTAGCAGGGTCAAAGATCTACTGTTTGTTTCTGTGCAAAGCTGCTGGGAGGGACTGAAATGGCTCCACTCAGCTGAAAGTCTGGGCTTGGGGGCTGGGGCTCTCCAAGACCAGCACTCTGGAGCAGGACTCGCTCTTCTCAACTCTCCCCCTCTCTGTGGCCTCTCCCAGGCCTCTGCCAGCAAGCAGGACCTCAGGCCGATTGATCTCCCCTGGTTGTGACATGGGCCAGGATGTTCCCTACCCAGGATCGTAGCCTGAGCTGTCCTTATTCTCCACCTCAGTGGAGGCAGGACCAGGAGTGAGTCTGGGTGGGGCTGGGCTGGGTAAGTGTGTCCTCAGGCTCCACAACTGCTGTTAGCAGAGGTCAAAGTTCTGCTCTTTGTTTCTGTGCAAAGCTGCCAGGAGAGGCTGAAATGGCTCCACTCAGCTGAAATCTGGGCTTGGGGGGCGGGGCTGTCCACGACCCGCACTCTGGAGCAGGTCTCACTCCCCTCCACTCTCCCCCTCTCCGTGGCCTCTGCCAACAAGCGGGACCTCAGGCCGATGGATCTCCCCTGGCTGTGACGTGGGCTGGGAGGTTTCCCACCCAGGATCATAGCCTGAGCTGGGTGCACAGCCCTCCATTAGGAGGAGGGTTGCCGCTCCAGCACGCTGATCTGTCCCTGAAGGCACACGCTCCTCAGTAGGCTCTCTCATAGATCTCTCTTCTGTGCCCTGGGGCAGTGCGATCCTGACCTGGGTGTACAGGGTCTGGTCTGCAGGCCTGTCCCCTGGACCCTGGAGATTCATCCCTGATCCTGCCAGGGGGAGGGGTGCTGGTCTTGAATCACCTACAGGGTGCCCAAGCTGGATCGATTTCACTCCACCTCAGGATTTGCCCCACTCTCCTGGAGTCCCCAGGCAAGTAGCACCTGGGAGGGCTGGCAGGTAGGGAATTCGCAGTCTGAGTACCCCTCAGTCTGCTGTAGGGCCCCAAAAGGAAAGGCCCCGTTCCTTGGAGATGCCTCCGTGTGATAGCTAAATTGTCTCTCTGGGCACCCAAGGGTAGGGAGGAGGAAGGAGAGAATGGAGCACTATGGCATCTGCTAATAGGCTCGGGTCCGCACCCAGGGAGGTGTCCCGAGGCAGGTGGGAGCCTGGCACTGAGTCTGCAAGAGGCCTCTGCTCACTAGCGGCAGCCGTCTCTGGGCTGGTGTCTACAGGTCTCTCCAGCCACTCAGGAGCCCACCAGCAGTCCGAAACACAAAGGAGGGGGAAGTTAACCACTCCACCTACCCTTGTCGCTGGTCTCCAAGCCTCTCGGGACCTTTCTCCTTCCAGTTCTCCTCCGCAACATCTTCCCGTGGAGTCTCCTGTAGTTTCAGGCACCCCTCCTTGTGACCCTTACCCGATCTATGTTTCTCTGCTAGCTTATTTTTTTCTCTTTCTTCTAAAATTTGTCTTTTTTGCAGAGACACTCTGACTGGCGGCTTTTCTTGTCCTCCATCTTCGCTTCTCCTCGACATTCTAATTTTTTTTTTTTTGCATTTTTAAATTATTTCTTTTAATTCTTTTTGATTCTTTCTTACAATTCCCACATCTATTCTTTTGTTATCTATCTGTTCTTGTTATCCACTTTTTTCATTAGAACCTTTACCTTAATCATCATATCAAATTCTTTGGCTAGTAAATCCAAAATCTGTGTTATATCTGAGCCTGTTTCTGTTGTTTGTTTCTTTATATTATGTTTTCTCTTGCTTGTTTCCATGGCATATAATTTTCTATTGATAATTAGACATTATTGTGTAATGGAAACTGAGGTCATTAATTCATTTTCAGTGTGAAATTTCGTGTTAATCTGTTAGGAGTTAGGCTGTTTAAGTTTTGCTGTGGATATGGATGCCACAGGTTTCAAATTCCTCTAATATCCTTGTTTGTTTGTTTGTTTCCATCCACTGTTGTGTTTATATTTCCCTTAAAATTCCTTCCTAAGTACAGATTGCACCTTGTGACTCTTTTAGCTGCAGTCCACTGTTACCGTACTGGAGCCCTATTGATAGGGTGCTAAGCAGTAGGGGTGAAAAGCATTTTGGTTAAATCTCAGTGTTTCAGTGGTCTTGTGTGTCTGAATGTGACTTGACAAGTGTTTCCTTGCCCAGTCTATGACTGAGAAGAGAAAGCTAGAAGAGGAAAAGAGTTCAGTCTGTCCTTCTTCTATGTTGTATAACATTTTGGTTAAAAAAAAAATAGGATTTAGTATATAAAATAATTGAGCAAATAAACTACACATTTTCTAAATAATTATTTTATTATTCTGATATAGAAGAAACTTTCATCTTAAGAAATTAGAAAGATAAAACTGAATAAATCTAAGGAATATAATAATACAGATAAGATCCAAAACCAGTGAAATGAAAAAATAAACTACAATAAATTTAAACAAAAATAGCAAATGTCAACTCTTTCAAAAGTTTCATAAAACATCAAAATTTTTTACACAAAAAAAAGTATTTATATTATAATTGAGAAAGAGTACACAAAGAATGTGCCCCAAACATTTTAAGAATGCAAAAATTTTAATAATGCTGCTATATTTGAAATAATGTTAAAAAATACTGAAATTAGAGCAGAAAGGTTGGCCGCAATCATTTTGTAGTATAAAGTACAGTTAATTGTAGCAAATCAGTGCCTTCTGATTCTACAAACAGAACTTTTTATAATGGTTTTCTTCCTTCATGTGTGTCATGGAAAGATCTAACCTTCCATTGTTAATGCTATCATCAGGCTAAGCCATAAGTGAACTCATCCTAAAACCAAAGAAGACTAGAACATCGTTAGAGGCCTTCATGTTATTTGAAACCACCAGCATCTTCATGCTACTGAGTGAAAGTGAATGAGGAGGACAAATAATGTTTGACCATTCATTTTCCCAAAAGTCCAGCCCACCAACAATTTTAAGTTATATATTATCTTTGAAAAAGAGAATAAATTATTGCTGTATTTTTAGCAGTCGCACGAATTTTTGGTCTCCCATTTGTATCTTCCTGAATCTCACACTGTCTTTTTTTATAAATAAGACAATTAAGCCTAAAATTTTAGCTTAATTATTCAAGTTTTGCAGTTTATTTTGATTGTCAGTACACTTCTGTATATGCTATTATTTTATCTTTAAAAATATTGAAAAATTTAATAAAAATGAGTTATTTGGGAAAATAAAATATATTTAAAAGGTCAGTATAATCATAAGCTATGAAACTATATAAAAATCAAATGGCTAACTAATGATTATAAAACACTTCTGAAAATATCAATAATATTAAAACAACAACAACATAAATTCTTCTAACAGGTTTCTTCTTTCATAATAGAACTTCTTTCATAAGAAGGTTCTATCATAATTTACATTATCATTTTACCATAAAAATAATTCAATGTTGTTGAGTCACTAAAATTTATCCTGGAACATTGTAAACAAAACTAAAAACAGGAAGATATGCAAAGATCATTAATGGAATGATAATTTACAATGTCACATCCAGATAAGAATCATAAAGAAAAAACAATTTAGTGGAAGCTAAAGAATATTAGGTAAATAATATTAATATTTTAGTTTTCAGTGAACACTGGGATTCTAGGCTTAATAAATGTAGAGACTCATATTTTCTGTAGAAAGCATTGTTAAGAGTCTCAGTGTTCTAGGACAGAAAATAACTCCAATAGTGCTACAATGTGCTTATATTTCTTGCTTCGATTTAGTTGCAAGATAAGCTGCAAAGCAGCAGAGTGGACACTGCAACTTACATCTGTAACCTTTCTTTTTTAAGCCTAGTTACTTCTTCAGAATTTTTTCTTCTTTTTTTGGTTTCTTTTAGGTTCTTCTTTTCACCTTGACAGGAAAAAGTCTGAAGAATTGTAGTGGTAACTTTTTGGTAACTCTTTGCAATTGAAACCTGCATGACTTTCGGGGCTTAGTGCAACAGATCAGAAAAATATACCACTTCAGGATTATCTGAAATACATGAGAGCTGTATAAGTAAGCAATACTCTTGGAAGCTATCCTGCCTGGTAGTACAACAGAGGAAATTCAGTATGGAAAACTAGTGACAATGATGTTGAAGAGCTAAAGGAAAACAAACGGTGAGATAACTCAGAAATTAGCAATATCAAAAAGCTGTTGGTACTGCTAGAACTAAAGGGTCAGGAAAAGGTTGTGATATTGTAAGAGCTGGTGAGCCAGGTTGTCTGGCAGAAGCTAGAATCATGGAGGAGATGTAGTAATTTATTAAATATGCTACTCAAAAGAGAGGAGAGGAAGAGAAATATCTTTTCTTCTCCTTTCTTCTTACTTTCTACTGCTAGTCCCTACTATTATCCAAACTCAGGGAAAAGAAGTCTGGAAAATGCAGTCTGTACAGTTCAAGCCTTCTGTCCCAGAAATGAGAGAATGAGAAGGGTGATGAATAAACCTGAGAAAGCAAACAAACAAAACATAAAATGAACATTATCCATTTTACTTCTGTTAATGGCTAGATTATTCAGAAAAATCTGAATAATTAAATGCTACAAAGTATTTTAAAATCCTTAAAAAGACAAATTATACAAGATAGACAATAACAACCAGGGTACAATTCAGAGGAAACAGAAATACAGAGAAATCAGCAATGCATAGGAAAACTAAATCAGCTCTTCATGCAGCTATGGAATTTGCTAGTACTGTCGACACTGGGCTTTAGTTTTCTTGATCATCTGGGGTAGGAAACATACTATAAGTCAACTTAATAGATCTTTCACACAATGAGAATCTAACAGAAAAATTATCACAATTTTAGCTGAGGTTAAGGTTGAACATGAAAAATCCACCCCGCACTATGCCACAGAAAAACAGCAGAGAAAGATGAATTGCCACTGAGGGGAAAGAGGAGACAAAAGGACATAGTTCTCTGAGAATTGATGATTAAGGTATTTCCCCCACGTGAACTTGGAGTCTGGATTTGTACAATCTATGTGATGTGGGGAATCTTAACTTCTTTGAGCTATTCCAGATTAGCAATACTCCAGATGTCCAGCAAATTAAAATGCAAATGTTCATTAAGAAATTTACTTTTATCCCAAACTTAAAAACCCCATGAATAATTTCTCAAACATAATGATCACACAGAGTAAAATACATTCAAACATAAGTTTCCAACTTTGTTATTCTACTTTTAGAAGATCTTGCCTATATTTGACCTCTCAAATTGTCATTTCCAGTTTAGAATAAACCTGTTAAGTTCCACTAAAAAAGACTTGGATGTGAGAAATATGTTTGGGAGTTAATCCTGGAAGTAGGGGCAAGGGAGTGGGCAAGGTGAGGCTGGGAATGATAAAAGTAAATTCAAGTAGGAATTATGGAAGTTACTGGTGTAGGCAATGGGGATTCTGTAAGAACTTGAAAAACAAACAGAATCCTGCCAAGGCTGTTCATCTGAGGGATGGAAGTCTAGCCCAGAAATGCACCAGAAATTATTCATTTATTTAGACATTTTCTCAGCGATTATAATACTTCTTCATGTCAAGGTCTCCAGTGGGTCAGAGCTGAGCAGGTTCTTAACAGTTTTGAAGAAGACTATGAGGCAGAAAAGTAAAAAAAAAGTGTGTACATATTTGATGTGTAACCTTGTCTGTGTGCACCTTGTCTATGTCCATTACCACTGCAGCTGATATTGGAGGTGGCCAAGAGAGTATGATATATTGAAAAAAAAGTGTCTGCTACACATACTTTTGTTACAATTACTTACTGATATGTGATATCTTAATATGGTAAAGGACATCTTTGATATTATTTCTAATTGTTTTAAAATAGTACAATTTAATTTTTTTATTTATTCTGTATACACAGTAACCTTACTACATAATGTATGAATTCTA
Organism: Indri indri; assembly: GCA_004363605.1. Taxonomy (NCBI): domain Eukaryota; kingdom Metazoa; phylum Chordata; class Mammalia; order Primates; family Indriidae; genus Indri; species Indri indri. Next base: position 22,502 of record RJWJ010017833.1, on the reverse strand, counting down.
AAAACCTTGATAGATTTTTGCATTATCTATAATTGCAATCATACTATACATCAATTATAGTGCAAAGAATGGCAAAGTTATGTCATCTCTTCTTAATGATTACTTTATTTTCATCACTTAGACGTTTTCTCTTTTTTCCCTCTCACCTAATTTCACTCTCCAAGATTTTTTTATTGAATGTTTTTATTAAAGGATTCATTATCTTCTCAGAAAAATTTTCAACATTTTCTCATTTTGTATGATTTGTGCTAGAGAAATCTTGTACAGATTGTTCCTAAGATTTAAGAAGCTATTTTAATCATAAATGGATTTTGAATTCTATAAAACATTTTTAGTGCATGTATTGATAAGATCATGTGAATGTGTTCTTTATTTTGTTAATAGTGTGAATTGGCTCAATATGTCTGTGCAAGTTTAAAATTGACAGTTACATTCAAGGGTCGTCCTGAAAGACAGTGAAATTGAAATTGAAAAGGAAAAATTATCAGTAGATGATAAAGCTTCAAGTAAAGGAAAAGATTGATAAATTAGACCTGTTCAAATTAAGGATTGATTCACCTTTAGGAAAATGAGAATGGAAGCTGCATTTTAACATTGTTCCACATAGTACCACATTAATTCAAGATTTCCCTGAAGACAAAAGCAAGATAAAAATATTCAGGGATTAACTAATGTATCTGCTTACGGTTCTCGACATTGAAAAAATAGCTATTTAAAAATAACTATAGGTTTTTTGCTTTTTTAAACAATTGTCTAAAGTAATCTTGACTTGATTTAGTGCTGGCAATCTTGGTAATAATACCAGATAGCTTTCAAAGTTCTTGCCTGTGGAATTTCTTTCTTTTTCAGAACAGTCAATATACAGGTCTTTTGTTCAGGTAAAAAGGAATTGTTTACATACACTAATCTGCATTTCTAAAACTATCTCATTCTGAACAAAGTTTTATGTAAGTCATTCTAAACAAATAATATTTACCCAAAACCATAAGCCAAATTGAAATTTGTACTTAGATTTTGAGCTAAACTATAGCTAAACCATATTCACAAGGAAATGATCATATCCATAGTGCTTCAGCCTTTCCTTTTATACCATCTCTAAAAGTTCCTTCAAATGTTTATAGAAAAATAAACTACATTTGCAAGACAGAGAAAATCAATATCTACTCAGCATATTTATATTTTCTTAGCATTTACAATGTACTATTTTATTTTTGTTTTATGATTATTTTGGGTTTGGGACTTTTATTATCAAAATTATTACAAACATACATGGATAGCAAACAATATTAAACATGTAGGTTGTTACAGTACTTAGTTCCAAGTTGTTTCCTTGCATTTTTTTCAAACGCTTTCTTTTCGCTTTCTTATTGATCTGATGCTCCAGGCCTTATTTATGCTTTGAGCTGTTCCCACTCGATTGGAGCCTTATCTTTGTGAGAGTGTACCATAGTTGAATTTTTATAGCTTCTCCTCAATACTATGAATCCTTTGCATTCTGTGTTCATCCATAAACTTTTGCTGGGATAAAAAAAATGTAAGGCATGGAATAAATTGTGACTTTTAATTTTCTTTGACACTTATTTATGTTTTAATTTGTCCCCATATCTCTCCGCATTATTGTTAAAAGGAGGGTAGAGGAGATTTGGATAGAGGCTGTCATTTTTGGGACTCAGGACACACAATCCCAACATGTGACTATAGGAGACCAGATATGCCCCCCCAAAATATACTTCTTAGTTATATTTCCAGCTGTTTATTTTGAGCATCTGCAGACAAAAGAGTAGCTCTGAGAAGCTGCTGTTTTGTAAAGGAAATTTGCCTCTATAAAGGAAATCTACATTAGTAAAATTATCTGTATCAGGAAGAGCACTGCTCCCAGACAACTTTCATTACTTGACAGATTTTTATTTTTATAACAAGACAATCTTTATTCACCATACATTTTCCTCCTCTCGCTGTCTCATAACTGGTCTCCACCATCCAATCCTCCCAAAGCCCCTCATCCCTATTCCATTCGGCAGCCCAGGATGTTATATAAGCTTCAGTTATCTGGTCCTTCCTTAAGTCTCATATTTTGTGGGACTTTTGTGTGCCCTTAGGCAATTAAATATGAATTTGCTTTTGTTAATCTATGTCAGTTCAATTTGTAGACCAGCCAAAGAACCTAGTATGTTGGAGGGAGGCCATTTTCCCTCCCCTACAACATCATCCTTTAGGCTTGATTTCAAACATGACCCCTAGACTAGGTCCATGCTTGGAGAAATTAAATGGTATGCAAAAAGCTGTAGCAAACTGAGCTTGCCAGCTGACCACAGCAATAAAATAGAAGTCTGCATTGAAGATGAATTTTGCTATCACCTGCTACTTATCACTGTGAGTAGAAAGGGTATCAATGGTAAAAAGGAAGAAGGAGGTAGTTGTTATTGAGATGATTATTGCTTTCCAAATATCTGCATGTACTGCTGTCCAGTCCCTGTGAAGGTGGAGCCTGTAGCTAACTAACCACAAGTGACCAGAAGTGAACATACATGAACATATAAGAAGATAATGGCAAGAAGAAGTGACTATTTAAGAGAAAATAATAAAAAATACTAAAGAGGAAAAAAAATTAAATAAATCTTTTGTCCATATACCCATAGTTCAATTCTTAATTACAATAGATATAGGTCTTCATAACTGGTAGGCTATGTCCTCAGCACAAGTGAGATTAATTCCAAAGATACAAGCATGGTTTAATATTGGAAATTATATTTCTTAAATACACCCAAGGAGAAATAGCATATACCTATTAATAAATCCTGAAAAAGTATTTTATTAAATTCAAATTCATTTCTAAGGAAATTTCTCAATGAAGTAGGACTGAGTTATTATTTCTTTAACATTCTCCAAACAAGATCTTACTAATTTGGGTAATATATGTTCTCTATAGGTTAAGAAAAAGGAAAGCATGTAAATTCTGATTCTTATTATCAGGCATTATATTGAAGTATTAGTCAGTGAAATTTAATAAGACCAGCTACTGGAGGCATAGAATTAGAAAAGGAGGAAAAAACATCTCTATTTGCAGGTAACAAAGTAGGAGACATAGGAAAAAATAAATAAAAGACAAAATCAATAGGCAAGACATTAAATATCATAAGAAGTTTCACTAGGGTAATAGGATATAAAATCTGCATACAGAAATAAATTATCTAAATGTATATAAATAATAAGTCATAAAATGTAATAGATGGTCTATAAAAAGAAAACATTAAAAATTTAGCAATAAAATGAAGTATAATAGAAAAGTGCAAATTCTACATGACTGAAACTGCAAAATACTTGTGAGAGATCCAAAAGTATACTTGAGTGATTGGAAATTCATAGCAGGTGCAATAACATACAGATGTCTCTTCTTCCCAGATTAATTTATAAATTAAATCAAATCCAAATAAATTCTCAAAATATTTCTTTTTAAACCATCTAAATGAACTCAAAGATTTATATAAAAATGTTGTAACTAGTCAAGAAAACTTGAAACATAACAATAAGGTGGGGGTGGGGGCCAGCCCCTTGAAATACTAAAACATATTAGAAAGTATTCAGATTGTACTGTTACAACACACCTATTAAAGTATTTAATGTAGAAACTAAAGCTGACTTAAATATGGGAAGAACTGAGTGAATTAATACGGAGAAGAGAAGGTCTAATAAATTTAGGTTGAAGCACTGGAGAAGATAGAGAAGCCAGAGCTCAGAGAGTGTGTACCAGAAACCACATTTGGCAACTGTGACCACGAAGAAGGAGTCAAAGAGACTTGGGAAAACTTCCATGTCTCATGGCTACCATCATGGAGAGACCTGGGAAGCTGCTATGCCTAGCCAAACAACCATTCAAGAATAAATACATTTAACTCTTGCTTTCCAAAGTTCATCTAATTTCCTCTCATTTGACAACTCTAAACAAGAAACTAGAAAGTTGAAAGGATTCTGATAAACATAGCAGACTTGCAAGGGACTGATTATTCATGATACAAAGTTGACAGCAGATAATCCACCATAGTAGATCTATATTTAAAACAGTGAAGTATTACATTATGAATGTGTGTGCATACATCTGCACATTATTTATGTTTGTGAATACACACATACACAAAGTAATGGAACAGAAAATAATCCAATATATATGGAAGCTTTCTATATCAAAAGAGTATCTCAAATTATTGGGCAACAAAAAGGACTTTAAGAATTATTTTAGAAAAATGTATTGCCTTTTAAAAAAAAAAAATCCTGTAATCTCCAATTGTATATGAGTTACAAATTTTTGAAAGAACTGGCAAAGGAAAAAAAAAAAGGAATTTTCAAAGGGAAGAATAATTTTAACCTGGGAGTGATAAAATCCATTCTAATTATTACATGAAAGTCAATGCCAATAAAGTAAAAGATTTATAATTTTTCCACATAAAGACTAAAAGCACTAATATGGCAAAATAACATTCTAAGCAGAGTCAAAATGAAAATGAAAAACCAGAAAATAGTTCCAACTAATATCACTAAAAATAATAGCTGTAGAAATTGAAACATAAAAGACCAACAATTCAATACAAATTGACCAAAATATGAACATATAGCTCAGACATAAATGACAAAAAGCAATTCTTAACATGCTTATTCCTATGTGTAATAATATAAATGTAAATTATTACTACATTTTGGTAATAGCTACCTTATAATATTCGCAAAATTCTACAGGTTGACAATGCATCATTTTTGCTGGCCTATAGAAAAATAAGACACTAATTATTAAACTATGGCATATCCTCAAAGTGGATTACTCTGCAGCTATTAAAAAGACGTAGAATGAAGGATAATTCCATATTTTGAATATGAAATAAGATGAATAACTTAATGTTAGTGAACATAGCAAAATAGAAAATATTTTATATAGTTACTAGCCTTGCTATAAAAAAGTATGTGTGTGTATACATGTATATACATAAAGTATACACTTAGGGTTGCTATTAGATGTTTGTAAAATATGCAAACATGGTAGCTTAAAAAAACAGAAATTTATTTTCTTTCATGTTCTGGAGGACAGAAGTTCAAAATGAAGTTATTGGGAGGCCAATCTCCCACCAAAGATTCTAGGTGAGAACACTTTCTTGCTTCTTCCAGCTTCTGGTGTCACCAGGCATTTCTTGGCTTATGATATCATAACTCCAATCTCTGCCTCTGTCTTCACATGGATCTTCAGATGGCCTTCTCCCTTTTGTCTCTGTGTCTCAAGTCTCCTTTTTTCTCTTAAAAAAACACCAGTCATAGGAATCAAGGCCTATTCTAAATACATTATGCTGTCATCTTGAGATATTTAAATTAAATCCCTTATTTCTATGCAAGGTCACATTCAGAGACATCAGGTATTGGGACTTGGATATATATTTTGGTGGACACAACTCAACCATTTATGTGTGTGTGTGTGTGTGCATGTATATGTGTGTATATATATCTGATGATTTATTTATCTATATCTATTGTGTCCATAAAGACAAAATTCAACTTGCAATATACCTATCTTTCTAAAAAATCACCTGAAGAGTAAATGAGAAACCAATAAAATTGGATCCCTTTTAGAGTGGGTTTGGGAAATGGGATAGAGAAGACCAGGCTAGAAAAAACCTATTTTTATTAATAGTATAACTCCTTGTGTCAATTTGAATCTGAACCATGTAAGCTGTTTTTATATTCAAATGTAAAATTAAATATAAAAGAAGTGATAATTAAAATTTAAAGCAAACTAAGACATATGATGCTAACTCTATATTAGGTTGATTCCATAAGGATAATGAAAAAAGAATGAGTTTAAGTGGTTTTGTAACACAGAATTTTGACTAAATGTCCACTGGGGCATATATTTAAAGTGCTCCAAGCTCCTTGGAGAAATGACTAAATATATTAATAGATTTGGGATAGAAAATATATAAGTGCACTTGAAACATCTTGTGCCAAGAAACAAAATTCATGAGCATTCATCAACATAATAAAAGAAGCAAGCTTAACTGCCTCTTACAGTTCAAATGAGAGAAAATTTTATATTAAAAATGTAAGAATTTGAAACACATCAAATATAAAAAATCCATGAGTTTACAATTATAACTATAGAAGGAGAAAGCAAAGTTGAAAATCTCATTTTTCTATATTAGAAATAGTTTTTATACCAACTTCTTAATCTGGGAAATTATGAGAAAGTATTAAGACTTTATCTTGCCTTTCTAAGAATTCTACTAGATAGTCATGAAATAGCCCCAGATAATGAATGAAAGTTATTCTTTGCAGAGGAATGTCAGTTTATAAATGTAGAAAAAAATTTATAAATGTGAACTAAAATAAAATCCTGAGCCCCCCACTGACCGAGCAGACCCCCTCTTGGCCAAGGGAACCCTAGAAAATCCTTAAAATTGAGTTCCTGGTCACGAAGAGAAGGGAGGTTGGACACGCCTTGTTATACTTCCTCACTTTTGGAATTCAGATGCAAAAATTGACCAGTATTAACATTAAAACAGGAGACCACAAGACTAACAAAACAGACTCTTTGTGACTATAAGATACTAAGTTATTAACAGGAACTAAGGCCATGCAGGACAAAGGTTAAATCACTTGCAGGCCATCAATTTGCTTGACAAATCGCTTGAGTCAGTATATCGTGGCTTGTGTCTGATTAACAGACTTCCTTATCCTACATTCCAAGTCTTTAGACAAAACTTTATTTCTTTAACCAATTATAAATAATAATAATAATAAAAAAAAGTGAATTCAGCTGTAACCAGTAAGTCTCTGCTTTGAGATGCCCTGCCTTTGGGGGCCAAAACAAGGTACACCTTCCATGTATTGATTTGTGATTTTACCTGAAATTCCTGTCTCTCTAAAATGTACAAAACCAAACTGTAACCCAGCCACCTCAGGACTACTTGCTCAAGACTTTTTGGGCATGGCTTCCTGGGCCATGTGTACACACATGGGCTCAGAATAAATCTCCTTAAATTATTTTAGAGAGTTTGTTTTTTTTTAATTAATATAAGATTGCAGCATAATTTTACTATGATGTAATAACTTTTGTGAAAGGTAAGGCAGAGTTAAACATAAAACAAACAAAAATTATATTGTTCCATTATTTGTGAAAACTCTAAATACACTTGCAAAATTCTTTTCCACCTACCTCAAATTTATAATACAGAAATGAAATGCTAAATATGCTCAGTGTTTATTTTTTAATCATTCATCTGTGGCTTTCAAATGGATTCAGTCTGGGGTAAATATGTAAGCCAAAAACAAGCAAAACACCACTTGTCTCACAGAGATAAACAAATGAAGCTGAGGTTACCAGAATATGCATGTGGTTTAATAAACTCAAACAGAATGAAATTTAATATTTAATGGTGTTTTGTATATCATAATAATAGAACTGAACATAAGAGCAAATATTATCCAGATTACTACATCAAAATGGAAAGAATATATAAATGAACAGTATTCATTTTTGTTTAACCAGAATTGTACTGGCTGGAGTGCATAGCCCATGTTACAATGAATGACAGTGTTAATTCAGTAGTTCATTTACTCACCTTCTAATTTAGAAGGTTTTCAGTATGTAAACTAAAAATGTATACAAGTCAAGCAAAGCAAAAATCATTTTTTGTGATACTTTGAAAAATCTGCTTGCTACTTTAGAAAACCATAAAGATAAAAATTTAAATCATCTTATAAATGCTCAGGATAGAATGAATGTCATAAAAGATAAATGGGTTTATATACCTTTTCCTGGCTAAAAAATTATGGCTAGAATTGGTGAAAATTATTTTATCCTAAGAGGATGTTAGGTCTGTCTGGATGTTCCCTGATCCCTGGTTTCCAGTGTCAAGAACGGGTACTGGTACCAAGTGGAGCCAATGATGGAGTGATCATAAATACAAAGCAACCCCATACACATTAAATGCAAAGCAAAAGTACATCTCAGATGGAGAGACAGGTCATTCTCTGTGAGTGGAGAAGACCCTGAAGTCAGAGCACACACTGTCTTTTCTATGCTCACTAGTTTGTCCCGCCTTTCTCCTGGCAGGATTGGATGCCTTTCCTGCCTTTGGGGTGATTGACAGGTTGGGGTTACATAACAGATTACATAACAGGCTGGGGTTACTGTAACAATTTCCTTACTACACATGCATCCTCCCAGAATCCTTCATGAAAACTCCACCCATGCTATGCTAATTAGATGGTAATGAGCCCCAGGTCAGTTAAAGATCACTAGGAGCTCCTTATTGTGCATGTTCCCACCAGGGAATAGTTCCTAGCCACAATTTGGTTCCTAGCTACAATTCAGTTCTGCTCTCCACCCTTAGCCACTTTCTTGCCACCTGTTTGTCCTCCTTCTGACCTAATGAGGATACTGGTTTCAATGCCATATATCTTTGGAGATAGTTTTCTGCATTAGAATATATCATTAAAGTGATCATAAAGTCTTAATACCTTTAATAGGACTTATGTTAACTTTTACATTACTACTACCTAATTATATTAGCAATTCACAATAAAATATTCTTTAATTTTCATTAAATCTGTATGTATTAACAATGCTATCTTTTCAGAAATTACTTATGATTTAAAAATCTTAATAAATATGTAGATGAAAATGTTGATCAAATACATATCAATAATTAAGCAATGCCTGAAATCTATTATACTGACAAAAAAGACGGCATTAGAATTGATGTAAAATATATGGTAAATGAAATAGACTGAATAAATGATTATTTTGAAATGAAAATATCTTTGAAAAATACTCAATTTTGAACACTTTCATCTAGTTATGATAGTTATGCACTGACACAAAATAAATTCAGTGAAAAGAATTTTTTTTCTTAAGCAAATTTTTAAAAAGAAAACAAGAGAAAATATCTTTACTTACAAGTCTGGTGTACAAAAAAATGACAAAGCTTCACAGCCAAAAGCATCTGGTGCAAAATTTCTCCCACAACTCTACCAGCTGCGTAACAGATGATACATAATTATTTTAGGGCATTCAATACATCTGCCATTTCACGTTAGTGCAATTGAAGGTAGCAAGACATAGCCCAAGCGACACATTTCATAGGATTTTTATAATGGCAAAAGGAAACAAGTTTGTATGCAAGGTATGCCAGATATATTTTTATTAAGAAAAGGAGAGTAATTTTATCCTAAAGTAAAATGACTGGTTGATTTAGAAAGAAAAAGAGTAAAATGAAGGAAAAAATCTGAATGGATACGGAAAGCTGTAGAAGGTTCAATGGAAAAGGAATTTTATTTCTTGTTGTAAAAACTGGTCATTTTGAGGTAAAATTCATACTTACACCTTTATAAAATTTTAAAAGGGTCTGTAAAAGGGGGATTTAGTATCAATGGCATACTGATAGAAAACTAGAATATGATTTTCTGTCTGCTAAAAGGACAAAAATATTTCCTGGATTATTGGTCTGCTCTTAATAAGAGAGTTTAATCTGCCTAGAAGCCAAATTATCTCTGTTTTATCAGAATAATTTTGTGTAGTTTATGTTGACTTTATAATTTCTTTGGTTATTAAGAGAACCAAGTCTTCTTATTTTTAAAGAGCTAAGAATTTTTATAGTCATATTACTGCCTATATGTACTTCAATTTTTTTATTGTCATTTTGGTTAAGTAGGTAGCCAAGTATTGTTTCACAGCAACACATAATCTTTACAGTCAAGTGTTAAAACCTCATGGCAACTTTTGACATTTTGCCTTTCTGAAATACTAGTTGCCTTCACGCAGAAGAAAAATAAACTTTTTTGTTTCTTCACGACAGAAGGTATTTTCTGGAGCAAACTACCTACCTAAATTAGGCTGCTACCCTCTTACAAAGACTGGAAGATAGAGGCTGTGTCTTCCTTGATTAATACATTTTAAAGGGATGGCTCCTAGGTCCCTGAGAAAGACTATACTGAGTTGTAAACTCAGTCTTAAAAAGATTTACTTCTCAAAGGGACAGGGAGAGGAAGAACTTTTCAGGTTAGGCCGTCAGAATTTAGTAAGTGAGGGAGGTCAGGGCCCCAGAGGCAGGCAGAAGCCTATCTAACCTTGAGTCAAGATTTGGGAAACATTAAGATACTCTTGGTAAACCTTCAGCCCTGACTGCCCTCACAGTCTCCTGCTGGGTCACATTAACTGTTGGATATAAAAGAATAACTGGCCAAACCATGAATAGCTGGGACTCTCAAAGATTCCAATCTGTTCCATTCAGACACCCTAAAATAGTGCCAGGGACTTATTAAGACATATTAATTATACCTGTACTCACCACCAACAGATCAGGGCTGCTTATGGTCTAGTATTAGAGACTTAGTTCTCTGGAAGTGACATCACTGGAACACTAATCTTAAAACCCTCTGAAAAGGCCTTTACCTCATACATCTTACCACCAATACTGCTGTGAGACTCCAGGGCACAAACCCTGAATTTATGTCTCTCAATTACAAAGACACAAAAGCTACTTTAATAAAATGGTCATCCCAATTAGACACTTTAAACTGAGGCTCTCTCAAGAGCCCCCGGAAGCATATTGCACTATGAGGTAGACAGGTTTACTAGGACGTACAGAACAAGTAGATGACAATATGAAGTGATCGTCTTCTGCCCAAGATTTTGAAAAAAAACTCCCTAGAGTTCTGTGGCCTACTTTCTATCCTAATCATTTATATTATCCTATTTTGCTGTATTATTCTTCTCTATTCCCTCCAGCATCATCTTTGCTATCCACATAGCATCCCTCATTGCAACTTTTCTGTCTTTTATTATTTTTCTTTTTTTCTTTGCATTTTAGTTTTGAAAGTTTCAGTTGACATATATTCGAGCTCATGAATTCTTTCCACAGCAGCTATGTCCAGTTCATTGATGAGTCCATTAAAAAAATTCATTTTTGTTACAGTGTTTTTACTTTCTAGCACCTTTTCTTTCTTTCTTATTTTCTGTTTACTTGCTAACATCACCCATTTGTTCTTGCATGTTTACCACTTGTTCCGTTAGAAGTCTTAACATATTAATCATAGTTACTTAAAGATCTAGTCTAACAATTCCAACATCTCTGCCATATCTGAGCCTGGCTATTATGCTTTCTTGGTATCTTCAAACTCTGTGGGTGGTTGTTATCATTTTTATTTTTTTTATTTTTTTGTCTTTTCATATGACTTGTAATTTTTGTCAAAGGCTGGACATGTTTTACTGGGTAAAACCTATTTATTGAGGCAAATAGGTCTTTAATGTGAAGGTTTGTGTTTATCTGGCTCAAGCTTTGTGTTTGTTATTTGCTGTAGCTATAGGTGTCAAAAGCTAATATCTCCGCTGATGTCCTTGGTTTTGTCTCCCTTGTTGTCTTTGGCTTCCTCTAGACTTCAGTACAGTTTGAGATGTACAGTTATTTCTGTTGCATTCCTCTGTTATTATACAGAAGCCCAACTGATGTGGCGAGATAAGGGAGAGGAGAGGTATTCTATGGTCTTATGACTAAGTCTTAGTGACTCTGTGTCCCTAGACTGTGACCTTCATAAGCACTTCTCAGAACCCCTCTACTCCCTTAGTTGAAGTAGGAAGGCTAGAGTGAGCTGAAGTTATGTATTTTCCTTCCCCTACATAGAAGTTTAGTGGGAGTGTGTGGGGGCCAGTGAATTGAGTAGTCCTCTTTGCCCAAAGTTCGGTAGGCTTTGGTAAAACCCCGGTAGGTTAGAATCTAGTAAAATAGTTTCCCTTGAGGGAGATCTTTTTGAATAGAATGTTCTGGGAATATTTTAAATGGTTATTTTCCCCTCTCCCTACTGGAAGCACAAAGGGATTTTTCTCCAGTCTCTATTGTAAAAACCTGGTAAAGATTTTACAGGTAAAAGCCAAAAGAGTCGATGCCCCTAACCTAGACTGGGCCACCCTAGAGTGTTTAACTCTCAAACTCACCAACACTCAATCTCCAGCAATCAGTCAATTACGGTTTATGTTTTCTTACCTTGGTACTCATTCCCACAGAGGTTTCCGCTTATTAGTTCTTCTCCAGTTAGTTTGTATTTCCCTGTATCTGCCTGACTTACCAATTTGGGGGAACATCAGTTTTGCTGGTGAACTCAATTCTCTGATGGATCTAAGAGGTGTTGTCAATTTTCAGTTGCTAAAACTGCCAACATCATTGCCAGTGTAGGGACCAAGGCCCTTAGCCCCATAATGGTGTGCTGAAAAATCACCGACATGAGACACATTGATTAATTGGAGAAAAAGAAATACAAATTTATTTTATTATCACAAATATTATTTATACACAGGAGCTTCCAGAATGAACACTCTACTCCCCAATAAGGTACAGGACTTTTTAAGTAATGGGGGCTAGGATTGTGGCAAAACAAGTTTTTGATGGCAAGACAGGTTATGGGAGGGAGAAAGGAAGCTTGGCTAGCAAAAGTGGTCTTGTTATGCAGATAAAGCCTCTCAGGTAACAGTCCTCAGAGAGAATGTATGGTAAATGTATCTAGTTAGACCTGTATGGATGTCAGACTCTCATTTAATCTTTCCTACATTGGGTAAGAGAAGACCTGGTTGCATAAATGGAGATTCTCTACGGATGCAAATTTCTCCCCACAGAAGGCAGCTTTGAGTTACTTCTGTCTGTTGGACCTATAACAGCCATCACAAAATATGTCAAATGAATATATTTTGGGATAAAATGTTTCTAATTTCCTTCACCAGAACACTATAGGAACTGTTTTGAGAGGTCCTCTATAATTATCTGGCATTGGATATTATTCTTGCTTCCCAAAGAAGTGTTTTTACAGTGGTCGAAAGAAAGTGATGAACATATGTTCTCTGAAACCTCTCTGGTGCATGTGTATTCACCAAAACGACTCAACTGAAACCTGGGAAATGCATTGGAGTACCATCGCTGCCCTAATTGCACAATCTAAAGATGTTTCAGACAAAATGTCTTGAAACCTTTTCAGCTGGCTCTCTCTAAACATTAAATCTTGGTTTTATTCTCTTAGTCAATCTTTAATAATTAATTACTTTATTTTATTTTATTCTTATTAAAAGCCTGATCAATAACACTTTCTCATAGCTATCAATCAATCCAACAACATGCTCAACAGATATATAGAAAGTCTTTCAGGGACAAAAAGTACACAAAAGGCAGCTACTCCTGACAAATACTTAGACCAACCTCAATTTCACAATGTCTCTTATTCCATTCCTAATAGTGTTTAGGGACAGAGTTTGTTTATCTTAAACAAGATAAGAAATTGACCAGGTCCTCACAATTGCCCATTGTTCATCCTGTGCTTTGTCTTGACCAAAGTGGAGTCAGGCTTCTTTACTTCCTAACATTCTGCTTGCCCCTGTGTCTGCACAAGAATTAACATGTGGGAGATGCCACTTACCAGGTTATCCTGAGAATTCACTGGCCACAGTAAGACACTTTTTCTGTCAGACCCCAGCAGTGATTCCCCTTGCTTGTTCAGTTTCCTCTCAAAAGTCCCTGCTAACATGTTTGTTTACCCCTCTCTACCCTATCAAAGGAAAACTTCATCTGTTTGATTTAGAGATTCTGTTACAGCCCAACTGGGCTGTATTACGTGCTGCTTAAAAAGAAGCCAAAACATTGAGACAGCAGATGTTGCAGCAGAGAAAGAGTTGAATATCACAGGTTGCCAAGTGAGGAGATAGGAGAAATTTCTCGAATCCATCTCCCTGAGAATTTTGGGGCTAAGTTTTCAAAAGGATATTTGGTAGACAAAGGGCTAGGAGATTGGGTCTTCTGGTTGGCTGGGGATGAACTCATAGGATTGGGAAACAAAAGTTTCCTCCTTGTGCTCACACAGTTCCTGGGTAACCAGTTATAGGACCTGTTGATCAGTTCCCATATATGGCCACTGGTCTGGTTGACATCAGTTGGTCCCTCTGAATACAAAGTCTGGAAGTATCTCAAAGACCAGTCTTAGGTTTTACAATAGTAATGCTATTCACAGAAGTGATTGGGGGAGTCACAAAACTTGTATCAGTCAAGGATATGTGACTCTTAAGCAGTAAGCAATTACAGGAAGGCAAGCTATAAGCAACTGCTGGTTAATTTTTTAAACTATATAAATAATTTTGCAGAGTTCAGGCTCCTGCCACAGTTCTTAATTTGCAGCCCTTTATTAATTTTATAAAGGACAGTTTCATTTCTTGCAGATTTCTGAAATTAAAGCATTTGCCCAATTGCAGTAGTCTTTGTAATTTAAATTTCTCTTTATCTAGTCCCATTTGTTTTTATTTGACACAGTTGCATTCTACCTTTTCTAATAGATAATTTATAGGAGAGATAACCATTATAAAAAGAACTTGACAAAAAACTACCCACTTCTCATATTCACTCTGCTAAAACACAGCCTTTATAGACATAACATTGACAAGCTGTTTAAGAAACAAATGAACAGAACTTATCTGGAAGGACTTTTAGTGACTGTCATGCACACTTTTCTTTACCCAACATTGTAAAAATATTCTGTGGGGATGTAAATTACCCTGATTATAGGCCCCACTTCCCCACATTAAAATATAGATCCCATTTTACCTCAGTGCTAAGGTGCGGGGGTATGACTACGCTCTCACAAGCAATTTTAATCAAGCAATACTTAAACACTTAAAAACTTAAATCATAAAGAAATGACACTAAGAAGTTGCTGTTCAGGGAATCCTCTCTTGATAAGTGTTATTTCTATTTAGGGCATCAGTTTTGTAGGGTCCCAATAATCACCAGACATTGCAGGCTCTTCATGCTAAAGTATTGGCTCAGAGCGATGGTGGCATAGGCACTTTGGCTGGAGAAACCCCTGTCTTGGTTCGATTAGACAGTGTTCTTAGCTTGTAAGCCTGGAAAAATTTATACTGGAGATTTTGTGAACATCTTTTTAAAAGTGTATTTTTTGTTAAAACCAGCCAAAAGATACGTTGCTAATTGCAGCTGGGTACCCTGAATGCACATGATTAACACTCTGTAGCATATGGATGGAAAAATAAGTGAGATGATCTTCAAAAATGTGGCTAAACAGACCTCATTAAGAAGTGGTAGAGTTTCAATGGTTGGGAAGAAATAAAATTTCAAAATGAGAAAATAGAAACCTTCAGAAGAGGAAAGACCAAGATGTATCCCTTTGACAAGGGGTGAAGGAAGTAGGCATTGATCAGCAAAATGACAGACAAGTACTCTGAATTGAAAAATAGAACAGTGGAAAGATTTCTTTTTACAAAAGAGGTGTACAAAGAAAGAATGGGCGTGACTACAAGAGATTTATGATGGTGCTGCTGTCTACGTCAGATTAACCAGTAAGTTGCTGCTTTCTGATTTTATTTAAGTCTACTTTGTTGATGATATTAACAGATTTATGTAGATAATTAAAAATGTTTAAAACAGTGTGATCCCTTTTCTTTGAAAAATAACTCAAAGTAGTTCAGAAAGTACGATGTGATATAAATGAATGTAACCTCATTAAAATGTGTTAGCTCATTATGTAGAGTAAGAACAGGTTGTGCCAGAGAGGGAGAAAAAAAAGATCAGTTCTATGTGTGCATTTTAAAATAAATAGAAAAATAGGAAAGTATTCTAAACTACTATGTATTAGCCTAATGGCATTACTTTACTTCCTTTCTCTTTTATCCTTTCTTTCTTGACTTATTTTATGTGTAACATTCCCTTAGGCTATTTATGCTAATCTTAAGAGCACTAATTATTCAGAATTCTTATCTGACAAATGCACACTCACATACTATTTGTCTTTAGGCTTAGCAACATTTTAATGGTGATAAACAGAAATACTTCCAAGAGTAATTGACTGCCATTTTATAATTATGTTTTATTCTATTACTTTGCTGAAAAGATTTTTACTGATGCATGAAAAATATTCCAAAGCAAGAGGCATGTTTTTAATTATTTTATTGTCTTCTGTGAAAGGTTTGGGTTTTGCTTAAATCTCCACACTGGGATATTTAGGTATCTAAACAAAGCCTTTGCTTCTTTGTAGTTATAGAGGTGATTAACACACATTTTTACAAATATTCACAAAGAATAATTGTGATAGTGAAGTTTATTTAAAATGGCTATTTTAAAAATCTCCCCTATTATGTACAAAGGTTCTTATGATGCTCATTCTTCATGACAAGTATAAAGATTTGTTTTAAAACTGAGTAGTGTGAAAGTAATTTTGTGTTTGAAAATATTCTTTTCTTAAGATAACAATTAAGAAATTGAAGGCTGATATTTAATCATATACTAGTTGTGAGATAAAACTGTAAAATAAGACCCCAAGTTCTTGGTCAAGAAGAACTCCCTGTGGTTAACAGACATGCTCTGAATTTAAAAGCAGATCCAGGCAGCCATAGCAGGGTGAGAGAGCAGCCATGTACCCTGTGTTTTTGGAAAACGCAGCACTTGATGAACATTCTTCTTTGTAAACCTGAACCAGAACGGTTCCTGTAATCACATTAAATATTAATTACTGCTGGTGACTTCCCAACCAGCCCTGGAAAACATCCAACAGAGACTCACGGCTTTGGGATTAGAAATTACCCAGTCAGAGCTCAACTATTTCAACTAATCAGAACTAAACAATTTGAATCTCCTATTTGCATAAAGGGACATGATTGAGACTTGCGGGGGTGTGGGGGGGACTTTCCTTAGTAAATCCAGACCCTACCTTTTTTCCTTGGAAATCACACTTTCAGGGAGGCCGTGCCTCCCCAGTCTATAAGATAGTTTTTCAGAAAATAAAAGCCTTCCTTTCACAATTTTTGGAGGTAGGTATTGTAACTGGGATTTTTTTTTTTTGAAAAATTTCTTTTTCAAATTGGCCACTGTTAGTTTATAGAAATGTTACTGACATTTGTATGTGGATTTTGTACCCTGGCACTTTACTGAATTCATTTATCAGTTCTAACTTTTTTGTGTGTGGAGTCTTTAGGTTTTTCTAAATATAAGATCCTGTTGTCTGCAAACAAGGATAATTTGACTCCTTACTTTCCAATTTGAATGCCCTTTCTTTCTTTCTTCTGCCTAATTGCTCTGGCTAGGACTTCCAGGATTATGGTGAATTAAAGTGCTGAAAGTGGGCATCCTTGCCTCGTTCCAGATCTTAGTGGAAAGGTTTTCAGATTTTCCCTGTTCTATATGATATTAGCTGTGAGTTTCTTCTCAAGAGTACATGGATCATTCACAAAGACCATACTCTGAGCTATAAAATAAGCCTTAATAAATTTAAAACAAAAATACAAAGTATGTTCTTAGACTTTATTGGAATAATCTAGAAATTTGTGGCAGAAATATATCTATTCTCATTTACAGGTTGTGTGACTTAAAAAATCATAATTGATAAGAATGGTGTAAGATATCAAGTAAATGTAATTTTCTGTAGAAAATACTAGTACTTTCAAATAAAAACAAAAACTCAGAAATTTCAACTGCTTTGTAATGATAAAGTATAAACAAAGATATATACTTGCATAAATACATTTAGGTAAATTAGATTCATATTTAATAATGTGTTCTGATTGATAAATTTATTCATCTCATTTATGCAAATATCAGTACATTTAAAGTAGATATTTTATTTATCCATATTTTAGATCTTTTTCTCTCAGTCATTTTTAAAATTTATGATATTCTAGTAATAAAGATCTATGATATTCTAGTAATAAAGATCTATGATCTTTATGAGAATCATGTCCTATGGTCACTTATGTTAAACAAATAAAATAACTAGTTAAGATGAATTAAAGAAAAGAAAAGAACTGTGATTAAGTGCACTTTTGGAAACAATGCACATCAGAGATTTTTGAAAGCACACATCCACTTTGAAGATTCAGAAAGTTTATTAGTAATGGTGGAATTTAACTATTTAAAAATAATTTTTACAAATTTATTAACACATCTGCCTTCTTCATCCTCAAATTTGTTTCTTTTAATCTTGTGTTCTAAGGAACATATTTGACATTAGATATTAACATTGAATTTAATAGAAATAAAATGTTGGATTGAATAGGAAGAAATTTTTAAAAAATATCTCCTCATTCAGGGTAGTAATTTTAAAATATAAATTAGGAGATGTCACCCTCTGCTCAAAATGCTTAAATGGCCTCCCATCTTGCTCAGTGTGAAAGCTGAAGTCCTGAGATGTCGGACAGGCTTCCACCTTCTGTGAACATGATTTGTCCTCTTTGCTGTCATCTCCAACTAATCATTTTCTTCCTCCCTTACTTCAAGTCTATCAGCCTCCTTACACTTCTCAAGTATGCAAAACACCACATGCTCCTGCCTACAACTGTCTCTTGCACATGTAGTTTCTTCTACTGTAGTTCCTTCTTTCCTTAGAAAACTAGATGGCTGGTTTACTTGTCATCTTTGGATTTTTCCTCAACTGCTCCCTTCTCAGCGAGGCCTTCTCTGATCACCCCGAACACTGCCATCCTGGAACACTTCCCATTTTTCTTTGTTTGCATTACTTCACAGCATGTATTTTCATTTTACTACTACACATTCTCTTGTTTGCTTCTTTGTTGCCCATAGCCATGAAAGCTTCAAGAATATAATCAGATCAAGTTAGGAACAATGTAAAAGTTTATTGTGCAAACAAAGAGCAGTTTGAGAATGGAGAAGACTCACACTGAACATGGCAAGAGGCCCCATTCACAGCAATTACAGCACAATTTCTAAAACATAAAGGAGAATACATTTTGACCTTTTTTGTGATTGGCTGTTATATATTAACATTCTTTTTAAGGCAAGCAAAACTGTTTAAGCTGATTTGTCTATAGCTGATTGGTTTAATTTCACTGATTCATGCTGACAAGAATGTAACACATTTTGTGTTTCATTATGATCACACATAGCATTTCAGAAAAATTAGTATGACATGCTTCAGCTATGTGGCTATCTGTGGCTGGTCTTGGGGTATATTTAAACTGTAGCTCCATTTTTAGTTTTCTTTAACAAATATAATCTTTGGAAATTAGAAAATTCTGTCTGGTTTGTGCAATGTTGAGTCTTGCTAATGAGAAGAGGGCTAGAACACAGATATAATCAATATCATTTGAATGAGTGTATGATTGGTTTCAGGTCTTGCTGAGATACATTAAAATTCACAATATGAGTTTTAACAATGCTTTAAAAACTTTATTTAAATAAAACATAGTTTTAAGCTTTTTCAGTGCTACTGTTTTGGTTTACATGGTAAAAGGGATTATATTTTCAAATCTTAACATTAAAAAAGCTTCATGGGGTTTAGGATAACACATTATTAAATCTAATGTAGAGCTTCTAAAGCTCTATTTAAGAGGTCAATTATATGATTATTTAGGAAAATATCAATTTTCCAAAATGAACCCAAAAAGAAGTCATAAAATAAATACCTGAGAAGTTGATAAGTTAATAAAAAGTTCTCACTTTAAAATAAGTCCCAGGCATATGCAACAAGATGAATTTGGTCAACTTTTCATGAGTAGTCAACTCCAATGGCATTTAATCAATTTAAGATAATGTAAAAGATACGAAGTTATATAAAATTAGTATATTTATCAAAATCTAACAAAATTAACAACCATACTGAAAAAAAAAAACTATATACAGTTTCATTGTTAACCCATAACCCCTAAACCCCTAAAATATTATCACTAAATTATAAAACACTACAGTGTTTTATTATAAAACACTAAGAATGGAAATCATTCCAAGAATACCGTTTCAGAATAATAACAAAATTAGCTGAATTAATATGTTAGAGTAAAAAACTATAACACTTTTCTTCACAGATGATAAAAGGTAATGAATATAATTCAATGTTGAATCTTGTTAAAAATATTACAAATTCTGTAGTAAAATAAGAATGGATTAATGCTTCTTTACTACGGTTATCAGTTTGGCTTATATGGTTGCAGAAATAAGAATCTACATTTGACAAAGCTAAGTAAAAAATATATATATTGAATATAAACAGTAGTTAATAATGGAGAGAGTTTAGATCAAGACTCAGAACCAAACGAGAACCATTGCAAGAGCTAAGGCAACTAGAAACAATGTTGTCCACTAGAATATCTTATTCTCCATGCACTACTTTCCTTCTATGACTCCACTTGAGATTCAGCATCTTAAGAAAGATGAGATGTTTATTTTAGCCTCAGTCATGGGCATTTCGCTTGGAGAGAGAAAAGGAGAACATCTTGATTATAATCTTAACTATGCTACACACTATAGGGAAAATGTAGTTTCTCAAATTGAAATTTGGGTGGCCTGAGATAATTAAAAAAAAATACAAAGCTTTTCTATAGTCCATAACAATTCCTTCAACACACACCCACATACAACTTTATAACCAATTTTGACATATCCTTAAATGTTCTATCCAACCTAAGTAGGATCTCCCATAAAAAGCCCCAAACGTGTTAACCAATCCCCAAAAGAATACTGCAATACTAGTTCCAATATTAGCTAAGTCATCATTGTAGTTACATGTTTATATCTCGCTCTGATGACCATTCCTTCTCTAGGTTGATATTTTGCCCATAATTATCATTTGTAAATCTTGACATCAACTATAATTTTGCTACCTATTGTCATATTTTGTAAAAACTAGCAGGAGATGAAAAAAATTAAGAGAAATAAATTATTTTAAATATGTAAAGGTATGCGACACACAAAAAATTTAATATGGTTTAAGTCCTCATTTTTTTCATTTCTGAAACTAATCACAATGGCTTTATTGGAATTTATGACTTTTCTTTCTTTACCACCCATTTATGTGTTCCTTGCTGTCAGTGAGTGGACCCAGCAGTGTGACTTAAATCTTACACTAAAAGAAAAGAGAGTTTCGGTTTTGGTTTTGGTTTTATGCTGCCTATATGAAGGTGTAAAAGGACTTTATTATTTTAAATCATGTGACAAGTATTAGAGGTGCTATGGAGAATCTCCAGAATTCTATACATACTCTTGGTTTCCATTACACCTTTGTTCAGCAGGAACTTTATTTTTCTGCAACAGTCAAGATCCCATGCCCCAGCATTATGGTGAGTTATTTGTGCCTGTTTGCTCAGTTTCACAAGGAATCTCATTTAACCAATAGTCATTTGAGTTTGTAATCCAGTGGTGGCAGGTAAAACCTCCAATTCAGCAAAGCTCAGAATCATTGGGCTATGCAGTTTATTATGAGAAATAGTATCTCAAATTCTACCCTTTTTTTCAAATGAGCTGCTACAAGAGATTCATGGGAGATCCTGCTCAAAATTCCTCAGGCTTACAAGTTCTGTTGACTTACGATCTCTTCAAATACAGTAAATATTTCAAGATTGATGCTGTTTTATCACCATATGATAATTTAGTTAAGTTATAACAAGGGAATAGAGTAGGGGCAAGTGTTACTGTTTAGTGTGCTTAATTTAATCAGAATGTTTGTTCCTTTAATGTGTGCATATTTCTGTGAGAGAATAGAGGAAGCCTATCTCTCATTCTTCACATAATAAAAAGTGTATCAAATTGGACCTTTTCTCTGTAATGATTTCGAATATAGAAAATGGGGCCAATTCTGTATATTTCTGTGAGACAATAGAGAAAGTCTATCCCCAATGCCTCTAATAAGAAAAAAAAAATGTAATTGGATTCTGTCACTGTAATAATTTTGATTATTCAAGACAGAGAAGGTTCTACTGTATGAAAAGCAAGGACCAGATAACAATGATTTATGTCTTTTTTTCACTAAGACAGAGGGATTCAAATCATGAGATAGATTTAACAAAGTCTGTCGAGAGTGAACCTTTACCAGGAAAGGAAATAAAAAACATAATTGTAATATCTTTTCAAAACATAAATGATAGTATCTTAATAATATTATACTGAATAGATGACCAAAAAAAGCCTTTTAACAAGTGTTTATCTCTAATACGTTAACATGTTCTCACAGTGGCTTATAGAAAATATCTCTTGTAACAAAGTAAAAGGAGTCCAACTTAATTTTGAACAAAGATTATATACACTAGCTGTGTATGATGCCTGTGGGAGAAAATTTTATATTCTTGGTTATGGTACAGAAAATATGGAATTGGACAGAGCAAAATGCCAAATTTGCAAGATATTATCCAATAGTTGTCATCATAAGTTAGCCTTCAACAGTGCATGCCACCTCCCTTAGGACCAATTGTTTGTCATAATAGAGTGGGAGATCTCCCATAATGGGAGATGTGATATTCTTAGATATTAGCTCATTTTTACTTGTTTACACTGTGAAGTGAGTTATTCAAAAGCAATGTTAGTATACCATAATGTTGGATAAGACATTTAGTAAATATGTGTAGATCGACAGTAGAAGAGGTCTATGAATAGTGAAATTAAATGAAAATCTGCATATTTATGTCTGACAAGCATTGTTTTCCACATTCTGGAATCAATAAAATTAACCTGTCCCTAGAGAACTGGTATGGTTTCCAT